>JANHGL010002943.1:0-23200 GCA_024611195.1 Ceyx melanurus
GAATGGAGATAGATCTGCCCTTGGAAAACATTCACGGCGCCCTCCACCATCCCAGGGGCTCCTGAAAAACAGGTGTGGGGCCTTAGGACTTGAGGGCCAGGCAAATGGAGGTGAAGATCATCCAGTGAGGTGCCCGAGGCTTGTCACTCGCCCCCACACCTTAGGACTTCTTCAATGACAAGGAAAAGGAGAGTCATTGTGGATGAGTCTCTTCTGAGGGGAACAGAGCAGCCATCCCACAGGTAAGTCTGCTGCCTCCCTGGGGCTCGGGTTAGAGATGGGAAAAAGAAACACTGGTCTGGTGCAGCCCTCTGGTTGGTACCCTGTGCTGGCCAGTCAGGTTGGCAGGGATGAGCTGTAGAGAGAAGTCCACAGGTTGTTAAAAAGGACTTCAGGGCATTGAGGTGGCTGGTTGAAGGCTCAGGTGCTCTGGTGTTCACATCAATCCTTGAAGGTGATAAAACCAATAAAACCAGGCTTGCTAGATGACCCTGAGGATAGTTTTCTGTTTGCTGTCCCACTCAAGATGGGAAATGATGACAAACGTGACAACAAAAACATAGGGCTTACTAATATGTTGCTCACCATGAAAGTGACTGGGAATGGTCAGAGAACAGAAGTGAAAATAGCCTGTGTCCCTCACTGAAATGATATATACCAATGCATGGAGCATGGGGAATAAGCAGGAAGAGTTGGGAGGTCTAGGTTGCAGAACTATGGTATAATTGCAATCCCTGGAGCAGGGTGGGACAGCTCCCATGACTGGAATGTTGTCCTGGATGGCTGTGCACTATTCAGGAAAGCCAGAGCAACAAGATGAGGTGGTGGAGTTGGTCTTTATGCATGAGAGCAATGGGAATGTATGGAGTTCTGTCCAAGGGGAGGTAGGATGGGTTGAAAGCTTGTGGGTGAGAATGAAGGGATGTAAAATTGGGGGTGAAACTGTGATGGGTGGCTACTACACACCACCAACCCAAGATGATTGTCACACTCCTTAGTATTTATGGGTGACTTCAATCACACTGATAATTGTTGGAAAGCTCACACAGCAGAGCATGTCCAGTCCAATGGGCTCTTGCAGTGCATCAGTGGTAACTTTCTAGTGCACATAGTGGAGGAACCAACAAGGAGAGGTGCAATGCTGGACTTTAAACTACTAAAGAATGTCTGTCTGGGATCAACCTTGGAGACAGTGCCCCTGACATGGTGGAGCTTTGTGTTTTACAAGCAGGACAATAAGTAGGATTACAACCCTGGGCTTCTGCAGGGCTAAGAAAGGCCAAACCCTTCTTAGAACTTAAACTGGCAAAGGAAGAGCTTCCTATTTTTGTCTATTAGGTATGGGATCCTGGCTTAATCTATGATAAACAAGAATTCACTTTCAGTTTAATTAAACCACTTTTGCCTGCTAGGATGGCATCGGATCTGTCTTTAATTGTATTGCCAGTCACAGCTCATTAGCCCTGGAGGCACAGTGGTCAGGCTGAAATGCTAAACAAGGGAAAAAAAGTGATGAGAACAAGTTGTGAAGATATTTCATCAGCTCATAAAATGTGTGAGAGGGGAGAATTTTCTTTCTTCTTCCAAAACAAAGAAACAAACAATATGAAAAATGAAACAAAACCAAAACAATCACAAAACCCCAAACAAACCAACAGCCGGCAATACAAAGGTGATATTCTGGAAAGGAAAAGAGATGAGCAGTTCCATCCACCACCTCCCATCTCTTAAAGACAGCCCAGGCTCAAGGCTGGCTTTGGTTTCAGCACAGAAGGAATCCCCAGTCTGTCACCTTCCTCCCTTCACTGCCCAGAAGAGCTGCTCTGAAATGTGTATTCTGCTCCTCCCTACTTTTGCCATGACACCAACACTCTGGTTTTAAGCATACAAAGATTCTTTTTGGGCTTTTAGCTTCTTTTAGATTGTTCTTTTTGCTTGGCTGTGCAACAGACCCATCCCCGTGTCTTCGATTTTGTTTTTTCCCATGTTTTTGGACTATTTCCCAGCACTGCTTTGCCCAAAAGCTGATTTACCAAGGCCCTGCAAAGCCTTTATATGCTCTGGCAGAGCACACCACATCCTCTGCTGATTTCCTCCCCTTTACCACACCGTCAGAGGTTGTAGTGTATGGTAATGCACACGAGGCACCATTTCTATTTATAGGTGCAGACGGCTATAGGTGAAGTGTGGCAGAGGCATCATGTATGCAGAAAACTTCATTACAGATGAGCACTTCCCCACGTGCTTAAGGGTAAATCGACACCGTGGGAAGGGTGTCCTGTCAGAAATCGCAGCTGTCTTCCTGCTGGAAGCCTTTGCTTCTCTTCTCACCCCTTCTCTTCCCCCTTTCATAAGGGGTTATTAGCAGCACCAGGCAGGGCAGTTGCTGCAAAGCTGGAGCCTGTGCAGGGCAGCGTGGTTGCAGCTCAGCTCCTGCCTGGCTCTCTCCTCTCCCAGGGTAACAGGGACTCAAACTCATGGAGAAGCCCGAGGGTATGTCCTGACAAAACCACTTAGGTGTTTAACCGAGCCCTTCTCGCCTCAGTCCTGCCTTTCCATGTTGGTGGGGGCCCTTGCTGAGCTGGTTCAGTTTACAAGTGTGTATAGGGAGGAAGGCCGGGATGAAATGGCATGGATGGAGCAGGGTCACAGCGTCGAGCTGCCAGATTCCAGAGCCTCATGGTTCCCCCCCTGCCTCAACTGAGCGATCCCACCCCTTGCTCTGGTGTGTCTCTCTCTCCAGCATGCCACACTGGTAGAAGGATGGTGTTGGGGGTGTCGGGGGGTGTGTGTCTGACTTTGCGTTGCCAGATGTCTCGGAGCAGGGTTAGACATGCATGTGAGAGCTGGCATGAGTGTGCAGCCAGGGCTGGGCAGGCGAGGGGGATTGCAGCAGACAGCAGTTAAATTGGTTTAAGCTGTTGTTCAGTGGCCAATTGAAGGGGCGGTTTAAGCCCAAGTGTAAGGATACAGTTAAGTAGCAAATGGAAGTGTTTTTCCCTCGGTAAGCCCGAAGTCGAGCATTGCTTAGCCGCTTTTCTTGATTTCCCCAATAGTCCAGTGAAGCGTTTGGAAATGGTGTGTTTATTTATAGCCAAGGAGGCAGCTCTTTAAGAGCTGTATCCCATTATCTGCTCGTCACTCCTGTGGCTGCGGGAGCGCTGCCTCTTGCTAAGAGCTTTCTGCTAAAAGCCCTTTGATTGCCTCCCTCTTTGGAGCAGGAGGACGCCAGAAAGGGTCTTCTGGAGAGCTGGCGATGGGAGCGGAGTTTTCTCTTACCAGTGCGTCTCGGTAATGGTTTTTGGCACCAGCCTTGCTCCGTGCTGGGCTGTGGAAAGGAGGAATCGCTCCCCAGCCGCATCCGAGTGCTGCTGGCCATGCAGCAGGGCGAGGGTGATGGTGATGCCGGGCTGCTGCTTAGGGGAGATGCTCCAAATAGAGCCCTCCCCTCTGCGGCTCTGCCCCTGCCTGCGGTAATCTCCGCATCCCAGCACCAGGGTCCCCTCTTATCTCTCACGCCGGGCAGATCTGCCAATGAATGGGAGAAGCTCCTGGCGATAAGTGCTTCCCTTTGTGCCTGGAACTACCGTCTAGGGAGCGTGCCCCTTGGTGAAATAGCGCTCTGCGCTTTCTCCTGTCGCTGGGGTGAGCCAAAGAGGATGGGAGAGCGATGCCTCGTCTTGATTCATCCAAGGTTTCCCTTCCAGATCATTCTCTCCTTACTCATCTTTCCCACGCCAGTGGGAATGGCCTCAGCCAGCCTGCCAGGTCACTTTGCCTGCCCCACAAAAGCTGATAAAATTAATTCTTAGGTCCCCAGACTAACCGTTGCTAAAGGAAGCAGCAGTGTCTGTCTGAGGCCCTTCATTTAAGGGCTGATGCAAAAATAGCAGTGGGGATGCTTTGCTGCTTTTCAGTGTGTTTAGGATCAGGCCGTGGGCAGGTGCTGGCACACCTCGTGGGAATGATGCACATGACTTCAGAGGCAGAAATCGGGATTATTTGGGGCTCTTGTTGCAGCAGGAGGAAAGCAGCGTTGCAGAAATTAACGAGTCCTTTTTCTGACTACTATGCCATGTATTTCTCCTTTTGGTGCTCAAGCTGTAATGAGGGGTGGAATGGACAGACAGGCAATTCAGTGCCATGAGATCTCAGCCATGAGCTCATTAGATCAGGCTTGTGCAGAATGGGATGTGTTGGCACCGTGGGGATACTTGGGTCTGGATTCACTCTTCACCCTGTCTTCCCCGTGGCAGCTGCAGATAGGCTATTGATCTTTCTCCTCCTCAATCAGAATGATTTTGAACGCAAAAAAAAGGCTCATTTCCTACCCATTCTCCCCCCTTAGTTCTTTCCCGACAGCTTCGTGTTGAGCTTTTCCTGTTTCCTGCCTCCTTTATGAGGCTCCATTCAGCGACTGCTGCTTGTTTGGAAGTGATCAGTGACTCACCAAGTGTCTGGAGTTAGGATGGGAGTGGAAAGGGAGAGGAGGACCCTGTAATCAGACAGGATTTGCTGTGCTGTTAACACGATCAAACTCCAGGTAAATGATTTCAGTTGTGTGGAGTGGAGGAGGGAGGCAGGTACTGGCACAGTTATCTTTGGGGTTTCCATTTTTAAATGGAAATCAATGATCTGTCTGGGGAATGGATACAGCTCCTATTACTGCAACCTCGGAATCTTTAATTACCTTCCCAGCCCTGCTGTGCAGCAATAAAATGCTATTATCCCCACTTCTTAGATAAGGAAAGAAGGCAAAGGACTAGCAGAACCCAGATCCAAGGCAAGAGGTTTATGACCCTGAGAGAGCAGATGGCAGCTGGGTGTCTAAGCAAACTGCAGCAAGTCTGTGTGGAGGATTTTCGCCTTTGCTAGCAAAAACTGTGAAACAGACAGACCTGCTTTCTATTGAGGATTTCACTCTGAATTAAAGACACTGGGATTGGATCCAGAGTTGGTGTTTGTGTTGTAAGGAGAGGAGTCCTCTCCAGTTGTTCAACAACAAATAAAACTGATTTGAGCTCAGGGTGACCTTGCAAAGGACCCCCACGTAGGTAGAGGGGTGAGCAAAGCCCAGGCAGGGGTTTGGGTGTGAGGGAGGACATTGTGCAGCCTGACATAGCACTGAAGGGCTTGCAGGAGGCTGTGCAACTCTAATAACTGTGCCAATCAATTGAAATAGCAGTTCAACCCCAAAAGCTTAAAGCTGCTTCTGATTTCAGAGCTGACAGCTGATTGCATGTGCTGTGGCTTAGGCACCAAGAGCCTGGGTCTGAATGTGGGCTGGCACTGCAAGGCCACTGCCCAAGGCTGGTGCCTTCCTAACAGGCTGGAAGTGATTTGTTTCATTCTTTTGTGCACTTCTCTTCCACCCCACCTCAATCTTTATTTAATAAAAAAGTTTCCTTTTAATGCAAATCAAACAAGAGATTTGAATGTATTGCTGCTTCTGAGGCTGTAGATGTGTGCAAGGACCAGTTACTAAACCTGATCATGTGATACAGTGGAGTTTAGATATAAATATATATATAAATACATATATATATAAATACACAGAGTGAAGAGTAATTGATTTCAAACATTTCAAGTTTGTTTAGAGCCTTCTCTGGGTTGTTGGTTTATTAAACAGTGACTCTCAAAGCTAGGAGTAAGACACCTGTGTTTTGACTCCTGATGGGCAAAGCATTTATCTTCTTACTCTGCTTTCAACTAGATTCCCTGTGTTCCTGTGAGATGCAGCATTGTATTCAGTGCAAAGCACAAGCAGAGTGGGAGTGTTTTCTGAGGAAGTCGTGGAGCCATTTGCTGCTGTGATATTGATGAGGCTTCTTGGCTGGGTCACATCAGGATAGCACCATAGGAAATGAAAACTCTGAGAGCTCTGAAGCCAGCACTTGAGGAACCTGTTTGAAATTACTAAGCACCTATCCAGAGGCAAACAAAAGGCTGCTGCCAGGAGGCAGGTGTTGGATCTAATTCCCAGACTATGTAGCAGATTTGTAAGGCCCCTGTTGAGGTCACTGGTGTTACTGGGAGGTGATGGGGAGCTGTGTGCTTTTGATTCCCCTTATCAAAAGGGATTTGGGTTGATTGCAGGAGTTCTGGCAGCTCAGTGATGGTTGCTGCCTCACTCTGCCTACTGCAAAAGGTCAGCTCCTTCTAGCTGAGGCAAATGCTTTGCAGGCAGAGTGCTCCTGACAATAAACTGTAAATGATTTGTCTATCAGGAGGTGATGATAGTTTGCTGTTGCACAGTTTTCCCATGCTACCGGAAGTCTTTTTGTCTCCAGGAGCTATCAACCTGGCAGCAATTATAAATAAAACCCCATGGGCTTGGGACTTGGGCTGAACGTTATCAGAGCAATGTTAAAATGCATTGGTTTGCTCACTAAAGAGTCATGGATCATTATTCTGAGCTCCTGAGGAGAAAGTGGCCAGGGACCCCTTGGCAGAGTGGATTCTTGCTGCCCTGAGCAGTGACCTAGGGGAGGAGAGAGAGGGAGATCCATGTTTCCTTCTGCACAGTGGCAGCCCTGTGAGTATGTGCTTGTTGCTGCACACCACTAGAGTACCAAGAGGAGCATTCCATGTCCTCATTCCCACCTTCTACTTACATTTCTAGGAGGTGTGGATCTAAGTCTTTTCTGAGTGAGAAGGGAATTGAGTCCAAGTCTCCACACGTCTTGAATTGATGTCTTAAATGTAAAGCTACCATCTTAAAGGCTGAGAATTTGTGTCCTCAAAAAATAAATCCAAAAGAGAGTGGTGGGAACAGGAATTCAGTGTTAGAGAGGAATTCAGGACTGAGCCTTCTGGCAGTGGCCTGCAGTGATGAGGAATGAGGAGAAGCAGCAAATTCCAGCCTCGGCAGTGCCCTTTCCCCACTAGTTCCAGGCAGTGCCAAAGATGGAGCATGGAGCATGTACCTGCAAGCACAGTCTGATCCTAGCCTTGTAGTTCCTGACCCCATAAAGTGCAAATATCCCGTGTGTGATGGCAAGTGCCTTCAATTCATCTTGCAGGCAGTGAAGTATTGTCAAGATCTGGCCCTGATACACTGGAGGGTTTTTGCTGCATCTTAAGTGCACAGTTTCAATGAACTGGATGTTGCTGAGTGCATTTTATGTATTTCTAACAATTCCTTCTGTGTGCTGATGGAGAATGACTATTCTTCTCTGTCTACTTAAATCCCATGTCTCTTTCCATCTGTTTCTGGTTTAGTCTAGAAAAAAAAGATAATTTTTTTTTCCCCTTAACGCTTTTCTCAAAAGGTAGAAAATCAAATGCTCCAGCCTTTCATAAATGCTTTTTTCCTGCCCTCCTTCCCTCAGCTCATTCAGTTGGGAGTGGAATGGTGTATGTTGTCTGATACCTAGCAAACAGAGAAGTATATAACCCAGAAGCTAATAAAAATCACAAAGCTAGTGTGCCCTCCTGCTCTGCAGCCATTCAGCAGGCTCCCTTTGTTAAAGCCATGTGTTCTGAAACCAGACCCCATCCCTGGTGCCACGGTGTGGTGTGTGGTGCTCTCTATTTCAGGAGGATTTCCACCCAAGAGGCATCTCCTATTTGTATTCCACCAGCTTGCCCCAGCTCCAGTGTTTCCATTTCACTGCTGCTTTAAAGCAAAGGCTAATGAGGTTATGGCCATAAGCTGCTGGCTGCTATTTAGGCTACTTTGGGTAATTAACAGTGCTTGCAAGTAGAGGACACTGATAGATTTTCTTTATATTTGGTTAAAGAATGAGTTGTTGCAAGCAGGGGGAGAAAACTGAGCTCTCTTGTAGAATAGGTTGACATTGGGATGATTTTAACAATAGAAACAGTTCCTTTGGCGGACTGTACCCACCAAAATAGTTTTTTTGGAAGCACCAGATATGCAGTTTGTAGGTAAAATAGGTTGCACTTGATTGTAAATGAAAAGAAACCTTTCTAAACACATGAGAAAAGTTTTTTTTAACTAGCTGAACTCTGATTTTTCTATGCTCAGCTCTCCTAATAGTATCTAAGTGAGCCAAAATTAAATGTTTGCAGTCAGATTGACTCACATGGTGTCCTGGTCTTTTGCACGAGTGGAACTTTTGCCCTGCTGCTACAAAAATATCAGCAGTGTTTATTAATTTAATAAATTGTTTGAATTTAAAAAAAGCAGCCATAAACTAAAAGGGTTGCTAATTAACCACAGAGGTGGAAAGTAAAAGTAGCTGCTGCAGACCAAGTCTTGGTTATGCTGACACAAGCATGAATTAATGTTCCTGAAGCCTATGCTGTTACCTCAGACTTTCCCTGCTCTTTCTGCAACCAGAATGTGGTACAGTCTGCTTAATTATCTTTATCTCCACCTTGCATCCAAGCCTCTGAAAGTCCTTTTCTTTGAGAACAGTGCCATTTTGGTTTTAAAAGAATTAATGATCCAATTATGCAACTTCATTTTAAAAGCTTTATTGCCAATCTGAGCTGCTCAGGGCAGTGGCATCTGCAGCAGCTCCTCAAGGACTAAGGTGCTGAGCTGCACCAGAGCAGACAAGGTGATGCTTGGCTCTTGGTCTTTCCATACATTGCCATGGTGTATGCTAAAGAAAGACAAGCTTAAAGAGAGGACTGGAAAAAAAGGGCTTGTGAGCTTGTCATCTTGACAGAAATCTTCCCTTGTGTGTGTGTGTATATATATATATAAAAGGGTGAAAAAAACCCATCAGGTTTTGGATGAGGATTTTAGAATGGCAAGTCCCTCCCCTTGAGTTTTACCCTTTTTATTCTGTCCCTTGCTACCAGGGGACTGCAAAGGCGAAGCTGTATTTACATAGAGCTGCAGAACTCAAGCAGAAAAGATTTAATGGACACATAAAACTCAAGCAGAAGAGATTTAGCAGCATTTTCAGAGCTGACTCAGAATGCCCTTTCAGTCAGTTGCTTTCTCCACACTCTCATGCTCTGCAGGCCACCGTGGCAATAAACAACTCCAGCTTCAGCCCTCAAGACCCTCCAGCATGAGATTGTGGTAGCATTTGAACAAGAAGGGCTTCAGGAGCACTTTCTGCTGGGATCACTGAATGCAGCTCTCCAAGGGAAAATCCATCCAGCCATGACAGAGCAGGAAGGTTTAGGGTAGGGGCAGTGGAAGTCTTTTGAAGAGAAAAAGAGAAGTTAGTAGTAAATAAGGGATGTTGTGGGGAGAACAGGAAGCTTTACATGACAAGCTTTACTTCCATCAGTTTAGGAGCAATGCCCCAGAGGCTGTTGCATCCCCACTGGCTCCTTACAAAGCTTTTCAATATACCCAATATTTTGCTGAAGTGCCTGAAGACAGGGAGGGGAGGGGCTCTGATGGGCAACAGCTCTGCCTAGGTCTGGAGGTGGCACTTTTACTCACAAAGGCAGCATTTCTTGGGCCCCAATGACTTGTGTTACTAACACCTCTGAAAATGTTTCTAAATGTCTTTCCTGTTGTTCGTTCAGGGAACTCACAAATTGCCCTGATAATTAAATATGTTCCAGCATGAATTAAGAGTCAAGAATTTATGGTGTTACTAGGTACAAGAGAGGCTGCTCTCTGCAAATCCCTGCTTCTGTTGGCCAAGTTCCTGCAGGATTCCCATGACAGCTGGTGGCAGGTATCTCCCAGTGCAGTTCCAGTTCCATCCAGAAGTTGTCCATCTGATCCCAACACACTGGCTGCTCTTCTGGGGACAGTTTGCCAAATATTTCTTACCATGAAACAAGCAAAGTGAACCTTTGTTTGATTTTTGTTTTTGGAGCGTTGGGCTTTTGGCCTGGGTTGGTTTTTTTTGGGTTGCATTTGTGTGCAAACAACCCACCCACTAGACCAAACTCCAGCACAGCATGTTCAGAAGAGGTTTGAATATGCAGGAGATCAAGGGGAGCTGCTGCCCACTGTTTGATGTACACTTGTTTTTAAATCAAGGTTAAAGAAAGCAAGGATGTTCAGAATGGCCCCTATTGAGAATGCATCTGGGAGGTGAGGGGAAGAGGCATTCCTCCCTAGAAGCCCATAAAACTATGCACATATGCTGCTCCCTATTGTTCATCCCTTTTGCTGCTGGGATGTGGAGGAGATTTTATACAGTGGTGCAAAATGGAAATCTATTGCAAGAGAGGAGAGTGCTGTAATCCCAGAGGGACTCTAATGTTCAAAACAAAATACAACAATGGAGTTAATTAGCATTGCATGGTTCACAAAATCCCCTCGAGGGGATCTTTCTCTGTTCTAAATCATCACTTGGATGTGAGATGGAAAAGCTCCCACTGAGTAGGCCCCTTCCACAAACTTTTAATAGATATTACCACGGTTTTTCATCATTTGCCATTGGCTTGCAGAAAGGTAACAGCTGAGCCAGGGCTATTCAGCTGCATTAACCAGCTGCATGTTAATACTGAAATACTCTCCTGCTCCTCCCTTCTGCCTGCAAATCTCCCCCCCAGCAAATTAACCCTTTCCTGCCACACTGTGACATGGATACCCAGGCAGAAGGTTTAGTAAAGTCAGACAGTCATCAAGAGAGGACCTCACTATGACTGAGTGCAGATGAAGGTACTCAAACCAGATCTTCCACCCACTTGAAGGGACAGCCCCTGCTCCAAAGGACCAGTTAATAGTGACACAGGCTTTGAGTTCTGGGTGTCATTTAGATTTTGTTGCTCTCTTCCTTTGGCTGATAGTCTGCTCAGAGATGATAACCTTGTCCTGCTGGTGATGACATAACCTGTCATGACTTTGTAGACCCACTCATGGCTCTGTATCTGTGTCCCTGAGCATTTTATTATGGTACATGAGGAGATGTTCCACAGTATCCTATCTAGGCACAGCTCCTGGCCCAGAGCCTAGGCATTCCAACAGTAATCTCCTTTTAGGACTCATGTGAATGTGCACAGTGATAGTGAGGCAAGAAACAGAGGCTATAATTAACCACTCCAGTTTCCCACAATCATTGCAAAATGACAACAGGCTGTTGGTGTCTCCAGAGAATAGCAAGTGGAATTTAAGGACAAGCAGGTCCCTCTTCTTGCTCTAGCAGCCTTACTCTCAGTTGGTAGGGGCAGAGGTTGTTTCCACAGTCTTTGTGTGCCCTTTCTTTCCTGCATCTCCTTTGGGAATCTGTTGTGGAGTAGCTGCCTGTCCTTAGCACAAACCAGCAAAGCCATCTGATCTCTGGTGTTGAAACTCAGCCCAGTTTACAGGAACAATTAGTGGTAGTGGCTCAAATCTTAGAGGCCTGACTGTGCAGAGGATATTCTGCTGTCAAACCCAAAGTGACTATCCTCATTTCTGGACTTGCTTATTGAATAAGCCTGGAATGAAGAGCAAAAATAAGTCTGAATGTAGTGACCTGCAGCAAAAGCTGCTGAGAATCTGCATCAGGCCAGTCCTGTGCAACACCCTGAGATGCTGAAAGGTGCCTAACCACTTGGAATTGCTTCCAGAGGAAAGTTAAAACCTTATTGCTTGAAATTCTTAAAACTTTTAACTGGGAAATTCCCTTTAGAAAACAGGCCTGCATTGACTAGTCCTCCAGTGGCCTTTCCCATCTTCAGCTCCTGTGATTTATGTGCCTGTAAATTCCTTTTTGCTCTGTGCTTACCTGGAAGACTTGCCTGTGGCTAGCATCCAAGAACACCGTAGTGGAGCTGTGGTAGGCTGTGCTTTCTGCTTTCCCATTTTCCTTGCCTGAATTTGGATTCAAGTGCAGAGACAGAGCAGATGCAACTCTTGAGACTGGAAGGCCACCTTTTCCCACAGAGATATGAATCCAGTTTGATTCTGCCAGGTGATGGCTGGGAAGTGAAATGGCCTGGCCTTGCCAGTTGCTACCAGAGCATCTTCCCTTGCTGCACCACCAAGTTCCTTGGCTTCAGTCCTGCTTCAGTTTATTGGAAGTTGACTTTGTTGGGAGAAACAGAACTAGCCTGGGGCAGAACTGGTCTCGGCTCAGAACCAGTCCCCTACCAGCAGGAGCTTTTTGGACTATTTTCTTCCCATCATTTTTTTCAGGATGAAGTTTTCTTTCCAAGTAGCACGGGAGGGAATAGTTTGTTAACACAAGTGTGTTTCGTGTGAGGGTGCCCAGAGCTCTTCTTTGCCATGTATGCAGGAGAATATTTGCATATCAGAAGATTTCACAGAGCTTCTCAAGTTCCTGGGTGTGCCTGACTGCTTCCAATTGCCACAGCAACACTGGGGAGGAAAAAAAAAAGCAGCTTTTACAAATGCTTCTCCAGACAAATCACATTTTGAGCAGAAGCAGAACAATCCCTTTCTCTCAGATATTTTCAATGAGGGCAGAATCAGTAGAGTACTTAGTTACAATACTGGAGTGTCAGATGTTTATTGAGTCAGCAAAGGAGATATAAAAAGAACTGGCAGGGCTCTGCAAATCACTTTGATTTTTAGTAGTGACTCTACTACAGTAAACAGTAAATAATGTAAATAGCAAAGGTGTTTTCATTCACAGAGAAATGAAATGGGAAGTCAAAATGTTTTTCTTTTTCTTTTTTTTTTCCCCCTTATGATAAGAAATCTTTTGAAACCCTCTGATGCCATTTCTTCTTCCATCAGTATTACATTAACTTGATGTGTTGCTGTTAAACAGCCACACTTAAATACATCAAATGGATTAATGCTGGCACTTTATCAGGTATGGTTTCTGTTTCTGTAAGGCATCTCTAGACATCTAGAATCTACTGAAAATGAGAAAGTGAAGGGGAGAAACTTCCTGATTCACAGGGCTGTGTGGAACTGGCTGATAGCTCTAGGACAGGGCAGATAAGTGAAGTGGGCTTTGGAAATGTCTCTGAGTGTTCATGCAGCTTCAGAGTGCTCTGAGCTGCGTGGGAAAGGAGAGCCCTCCAGACACATGGAGGCTGGCTGCAGCTTTGCCAGGCACAGCTCACCCGAGGGCTGAGCTCAGTGAGCTGCTGTGAGCTGCCTTTGCTCATCTGGTATCACTGCGTGTGAATCCTCGGGCTGAGGGAAGGAGAGAAGCTGCTCCCAGCAGAGAGGGGTTTAGTCACTGAGCAAGGAGTGAGTCACAGGGCAGAGAGCTCAGTAAATACAGTGCAGTCACTTGATATGTGTATTTTTAGCATCACAAGGAAGAATGAAAGTGTCATTGACTGTTTCTCCCTTGGGCATCCATTGGTTCACCTGCAGGGGTGGTAGGTAAGCAGGAGGATAGATAGATAGATAGATAGACAGACAGACAGACAGACAGACTCACTCCCCTTCTCTTCCTGCCACTCTGGACCTGTGTGATTGCTGCCTTCAGTAATGACTCTGCACAAACAACCTTCAGCTTGTGGGCCAGGGTCTGCCCCCCCTGCTCTCTAGGAACCTCCCTAAATCCCTGCCAGCCCTGGCATGAAGCCTGGCTCTGATTGTGTCATCCTGCTCTTGCCTCACGAGCTGCTGGGGCCACAGTGATGTCAGGATTTTCTTAGGAAATAGGCAAGGCTTTTCCCAAAAGAAAAACAACCCCCCCCCAAAAAAAAGGAGCTTCTTCCTTCTGCAGGCAGATTTTCAGTGCTTTGCCTCCTCAGACAGGACAGTGAGGAGTTCCCTCCCCTTCAGCTGCTGCTGACACAAGGCTGGGTGGTTTCCAGCCTCCTCTGTGCACATTGTTCTGCAAGTGTTTGTCTTAGCACAGTGCAGAGCCAGCCACACCTTTCAATTAATAAATATGTGTCAACACTCCCTGCAAGCCTGATAATTATCATTACCCCAGAATTAGAGAGCTGGCAGTGCCACTGAGATGCCCGAGGGCCTGATCCTGACAGGTGCTCAGTGCCCTTCATTTCCACTGGCAGCAAGGAGAGTGGAGGCCAGGAGGGAATGCCTGGATTCAGCTATCCAAGGGGTGATCTTTTATTTAGTCTCCAATTCGACAAGATATTATTCCTGTCAAAAGAAAGGAGCAAAGCAGTATTGATAGCTAGGGGCCATCCCCCTCAACTGCTGTAAAATGATGCTGCTCACTTAACAGTAATGGATCACTGCTGATTTCCATCACTGAGAACCTGGTGCTGTAAATATGAAATGCAGATTATAAATGGAAATGTAGACCAGTGGAAGCTAACCTAAAAGCTGAACACACACATACAGGGATCCCTCCATCAGTGACACTGCAGCTCTGTGAGGGCTCCACTTGAATTTCTAATCCGTCTTGACCCTGACAGGTCAGAAATCTCCTCATTTTATGCTTGGAGCAGTGCCCCGTGGAGCCAGGGTCACAGCCATGCACCTGGAGGGAGGACTGGAATCCTCAGGCCTGCTGGTGATTTACACTAAGGCCTCTTCACTGGAAGTGCTGCCACATTTACCTAACCCTCTGAGCACTGCCAGAACAATAGAGAAACCAGGGAGGCAGGTCTTGGAGGGTGGTTAGATCTTGAAAATGCAGACAAAATATCTTTTTAGCATATCTCCCCTCTAAAAATACCTCCTCAGGCTGAGGCTTCAGCTCTCCTTCATTTCATCAAGAATTCAGCATTGCTCCTGCACCAATATTTTTGCAGAATTTCCAAAAGTGACTAATTGACCTTTCAGGTACCTTTGCAAGTTGAGGAATCCTGACTCCCCATCAGATGTGGGATCAGCTGGATTTGCCTGCATCTTAAGGAGCAGGTGGCTCTTGACAAAGCTGCTGCCATCAGGGCTAAAAGGATGGAGATGAGCAGGTCCTTGACAAAGAGTGGCAGGCTGGAGCATGATCAGGTGTAGCAGTGCTTCCTCAAAAGTGCAAGAAAAGGGGCTCACTGCTCCTTACTCTTTTCCATCTCTCTTGGTCTGGGCAGCTTGACATCAGTTGGAGCAAGAGAAGAGCTGGAAGCAGTACTGGTGCAGACAGTTTCCACAGGCCAGACCTAGCTGAGGAGCATGGAGCAGCACCAGACCTCTCTGCCAGCTCTGGACTTGACTCTGCCTCCATTCACATCACCAACTTGTTGGACATGGCTTTGGGAAAGTCCATGGAGGAGTTTGACCCACCATGGCTGTTACTGTCATCTAGTTCTTCTGCTCAGGACAGCCCTGGGGCTGGCACTGCCACAATTCATAGCATAGAACCTCATCTTGTAAGTTCATATGCTGCCCATGAAGTACTGGAAGAAGCAATCTTGATATTTTCCTGCTAATATTTCCCCCTGAAAGATCTCTTCTTAGGACACTTTCTCAAAAACCACAGCCCCAACTCATTATTGGTCGAGCTGCTGCAACACTGATTGCTCCTTGCAATTTATTACACTATCTAGTCTTTTCAACAGCCAAAAGACTCTGTTTTATTCTTTTTAATTTTGATTTATCTTCATACATTACCTAGAAGAGTTCTGTCTGTAGCAGGGTAGTTTTAGTGCCTGCATTTGGAGGCCCTGTTCTGCCCTGGATCTCAGAGCCACTGGCTTTAAGACCTTGTTTGTGCATTTTGGCTAGAGGAGCTCATTAAATGAGCTGATTAAAGCCTAGATCCTCAAAGGTATTTAGGCACCTAAATCTGGTTAAGCCTGTTTGACCCCACTGGGGTTAGGTCCCCCCTGTGGTTTTAAGGAGCTAAATGTAGTGTCCTGGTTTTGGGGGAGGAGGAAGAGAGTACAAGGAACAAGAAGCATTAATGTGCATAAAAGGACTGGAAAGGAGGATACAAGACCCTGAATTACAGATCTGTTGGTTGTAGGACTAATGAAGAAGAAATAGTGGAAAGAAAATTAATGTTTCCCTCATTTCTTCCACCTCCTCAGAATATACTGGGGCAAAACACAGACTTTCCAACACTCACATGCTTTTTTCTTCTTACGTGTTGTTGTTCCTCACTCTTCTCTTGTAGCCTGCCACTGACCAGCAGCCCCTTCAGGCAAAGGCTTCCCTTTGTGTCTGCAGAGTGTTTGGCAGCTCCTGAGCAATAAGGACGTGCCTTTCAAAACCAGTGAGGCAGGACAAGGATTTCTGCTGCCCTGAAGCCCCACACAACAGGAAGAGCACAACAGTGAGTTGGCTGTTACTGTTGGTCTGATGCTCTGGTAAGGTGGTCCCAGTTCCTTTTGCTGATGACCTCTGTGGAATAATCCAGCTTCCAACTGTGCTAGGCCCTGATAAATACCTGGATTTCAGGGGGACTGCTGTGGCTGTACCTCCTGCTCCAGAGGTAATTCCTTGGTGTGCCAACCAGGCTGCTTCCCAGGTGCAGTCACATGTTAGCAAAACACTTGTCAGGAAGCAGCAAAGCTGCTTGTGGCAGTGGTTTGTCCCAGGGGTCCAGGGAGGTTCTGCTCCCACTCTGCCCTGGTGAGACCTCACCTGGATGTTGCATCCAGTTCTGGGTACCCCAGCTCCAGAGGGACAAGGATCTGCTGGAGAGTCTAAGGGAGGCTCCAAGGATGCTGAAGGGGCTGGAACAAATGTCTGCTGAGGAAAGGCTGAGAGCCCTGGGGCTCTTTAGTCTGGAGCAGAACAGCCTGAGGGGGGATGGAATCCATGGGTATCAAGAGCTGAGGGTGAGTGTCAGGAGGGGGTACAGCAGGTGAAGTCTGCAGGCAGGAATAACAGCTCCAAACTCCCTGGAGATGGCATTTCCAACCTTTGCCAGGCCATGCCTGACCAAAACCAGCCTCTCCCAGAAGGCAAGGCAGTGCCCACAGAGCCCATTTTAGAGGAGCTGGAGGAAGCTCTGCCTGTGAGGCATTCCCATCAGGGATGCCAGTGGGACCTCTGCTCATGAACCTCCCAGCAGCAGCCACCTTCCCCAGCCCTCTGGAGGCACTGGGAGAATTTCCTCTTCAGCTATTTTCAGGAGGCATCTGCCTCCCTCACCAGCCATGGATGCCACAGGGCACGATGCCAAAGAATCAGCAGCTTGGCAGCTTCTCTGCATGGACTCAAGAAATCTATTCTGGATTATCTGTACCATCTGCCTCTCACAGGTGTTCATCTGGGAGAACAGGGGGGAGGAGAAGGGCACCTGAGGGCACAGGAATTGAATGGAAAGTGGTTTATAGGGCAGTACCTATTGCAGCAGCTGGTGCAGGAGAAAGAGGGAAGAAGAATGGATGTGAATTCCTAGCTTGGAAAGAGGAGTGAAGTTTGCTGGGAAGTTTCACTGGGCAGATCTCTGGGTTCTTACCCCTGGTCTGTCAGGGGAGGTTCAGGGGGAGGCAGTTTTCTGGGTAAGTTTGGAAAGGAACTGCGTGGTGTGGGTTGTGTTTGTGGGTAAGTGGATGTATGAAGTGAGCATCCACAGGTTGTGGGCTTGGAGTTTCTGTCAGCTACAGCAAAATACTGATATCTCTCAGCAGACACCACAAAGCTCTCACCCTCCTTTAGTCATAGTTAATCATGACTACTTGCCTGAAAGTGGCACTCTGCTGGTTCTCACAGAACTACAAAGCCACGCTTCTGAACAAAGAGCTTGTTTGTGAGGAGGTGAAACTCTGTTGGCAGTGGTTTGGTTTTCACTGCTCTACAGAAACACCTTTTCCTGCCCCTCCCAACAAAAGACTCTGCTGCAGTGGTCTCACTGTAGCTGGCACACCACAGGAACCATGGGCTGCCCACACTGGCAGCACCAACACCCACCTCAGCTCTGGGGACAGCCCTGGGGCAGCAGAAGCTGCAGCTGCTCCACCTGCTGAAGCAGACACTGCTCTGTTACATCTTCTTCTTGAATGTGCAAGGAATTGTCTCCACACTGAAGCAGAGGAACTGAGGCAGGAGTGTGTTTCTGCTGGTTGGAGTTGGTCTGGACCTTGTCTTTGCCCAGTGGGAAAGGAGCTGGGGGTGCTGGTGGACACCTGGCTGTGGAGGGGGTGGGGTCACCTTCCCTGGAGCTGTTCAAGAATGAGTAGATGTGGCACTTAAGGCTGTGGGCTGGTGGAGAGAGATGTTGGGATGAAGGTTGGACTCACTGATGCTTGAAGTCCTTTCCAACCATTAGGATTCTCTGATCTTGCCTGGTGGTGTCATAGAAGCCAGGAGAGAACTGGAGAGGGCCAGCATCACTCCTTCCCTGCCCCCTCTGTAAGCCTGGGTACACCTCCTTTAAAGCTGCAGAAGGTGCAGGGACATCTGGGCTTCCCACAGCAGCTCCTGGACTTTGCAGCTGCTTTTCAAGATACAAAGCTTTGTAGGTCAGGAAAGAGTTGCACAGAGTGGAGGAAGAATGCAACCACTGTCAGCTCCTCATCTTCAAGCAGCTGCTACACAAGAAGGCAGTGCAGGGCTGGGGTGAGGAAAGAGGTGATTGTTTCATGTGGTTTCCAGATAACCCCTGATAACACGAGTGATTGCAGCTGCCCCTGTGATACCATATTGCTGCTGCTGCTGCTGAAGCACACAAAGCTGTGTTGCCTGCTGCAAGGGAGTCTGGTGGTGGTGGAGAAACAAGCTCACAGCCCCAGCTCTTGCCTTCCTGCTGTGGCCATCATTGTCCAAAGCACATCCTGTCTCACTGGACTGGGAAATCTGGCCCTTCATCATCAGCCACCCAGATTTCTAATCCCTGAAACACTGAGGTTTCTCTTGCTCCATCCATGGGGGTGTGTACAGCACATGGCAACACTCCTGCTACCTCACAGCATCTCAGGAGGTGGACAGTCACTTCTTGGCTGGTTCCCAAGCACCATGCTGCAGGCCTCAGTGCAGCTTAGAGCTCCTGCAAACAAACCAGAGCCCTCAACTAAGGAGTTGGTATTATATGGGAATAGAGATAAGCAATAAGAAAAAGAATCTTTGCTCTTTCAAACTAAAGCAGGACAACCCTGAGGTGGCTCAGGTAGGCTTACACTGTACTTTGGTTACTATCCATATTGTACAGGCCTCCAACAAGTTCTGATTTTATTCAGTATATTAACTAATAACAGTGCTTAATTCCTAGTGTGGATTTTCTTTTTTCATCACTACTTTTTTGATCAAGAGTGCAGAATGAAAACACCCCAGATACTGGTGGCTTTTGATCAGGAATGGAGAAAATAGGGAAAAAGGAATAAAATTGTAATCACTGATAGATAGGACTGGGGAAAATAGACACAAGTGCTGCTTGTGTGTCTTCTGATGTGAAATTTTATAAAGCCATTAATGTCTTTGGGCATCTTGTCACTGAGTGTGACACATTTCCATCAATCCCTCAGGTATTTTTTGGTGCAGTTGTCTGATCTTCAGAAGCACCTGTAAGCTGAGTGGCTCCAAAGCTGAAATTTGAAGAGCTTTCAGGAATACTTGTTAAAAATGAGGTGTGTCTTGTAGGATGTTTGTGCATACAGCAGCAAAGCTGCTCTGCTGCTCATCAGCAGATGTCTCCCCCAGGGTCACCACTGGTTGGGCTGATTTTAACCCCAGGGGGAAAAAAAAATAGAGAAAAAGAAAATGATGACACAAGTTTCAATTAATAATAAATTGGAGGACCCAAATGTCTTGCCAGTCAACAGATGAGGTGGAAAACAGGTCAAAAAATGGAATGTATTACATCTATATAGGTATTTTTACCAGCTGATGGGTTCACCACAGTACTGCGCACCCTTTTGTTTAAGTTTTAGTACCATTTCCACAGACTGTGCCTACAGTGGAGTGGGAAAAAGACTGCTAAGCTTTCCAAAAGTGCAGTTTGGTTTCTCTAAACATCAACATTAAGACCCATTCAGCATCTCAAATGAATGATCTGGAAATGAATATAAAATCCCTGCTAATCAAATTTGCAGCTGACAGAGAGACAATGAGCACTCGCACAAGCTGACCAGGAGCTTAGCAATCCTTGGATCACTCAAACACGATGTGGGTTTATGCACTGAAATGTAAAAGTAGTTCCTCTAGCAGCATGGAACTGAGCCAGAGCTACAGCCCAGCCTGTTGGAGAGTGAACCTGAAACAAATTACAGCAGAAGAGCACTTCAGCATGAACTCCAAAGGTGATTCTGGGATAAAACATCAGCAGGCTTATCCTGGGACTTCACTGATGATTAGTGAGTAGGACTAAGGAAGTGATTTTACTGGGGCAGGTTATATTGGAATTCAACATCTGGTTTTGGTGTCCACGTCTTTAAAGGGTATTTGAAACAGAAAAGAACCTCCAAGAGGAGAGAAATCTTTGCAGCAGGAGATGCAAGAGCTCAGTGCTTGAGAAGCAGAGTGAAGGGACTGAATTACAGCACAGAAGTACCTCTGTTGTAGGAAAAAAATAGGATTCCCCAGCACTAATGGCTGGAAACTAAGGCCAGGAAAATTCAAATTAGAAAATGAAGGAAGCTTGGGGGTTGTTTTGTAGTGAAGGTGATCAACAACTGGAACATATGACTAAAGGAACAAGTCGTTCTCCATCTCCTGACATCTTCAAATCAAGCTGTGCCTTAGCCAAATGCAGAATATTGGCTTAATTACAGCCATAACTGCAAGGAATTTAATGGCCTGTGATGCACAGGAGGCTACAGCAGGTGACCCAGTGATCCCTTTTTCACCTTCCCCTCTGTGCATCAGTGAATAAAAGCAGTGAGTTCTGGTGCTCCAGAGAAATATTGCCAGCTGGGGAAGGATGAGCTGGTGCTCTTGGCAGCCAGAGAGGAGTGGAGGGTGTTTCTACCAAGAATCTTGTGACTTTTGTTATAACTGTAGTGCTAATGTCAGGGGGCAAGGAGTTTTTATTTTAATGGAGATTCCCATTGCTGAGTTCTTTTCTGCAGCAGGCTTTGCTTCCTTCCCTCTACATTTATGCTTCCAGTACTTTTAATCTAAAAATTGAAGCAAATCATCTGGATGTCAGTATTAGTACCTGGGATAATTAATGCTGAGCCCAGTTCAAAGGCCACTGAACCATTATTTTTGAAAAGCAAACAAAAACCACCCCCCCAGAGGCTTCTGTAAATGACATAAAAGATCCTGTAACCTGTTTCTGGAGCCAATTCTGTCAGGATTCAGGTTATTCTGTAGATACAGGATCTCTTCCACAACTGGGAGAGTGTTGCCTTCCATCCAAAGGTTTAGTTTCACAATCTCAGTACCAAATAAATTAGTTTTTGAACCTCCCTGTTTCCCCCTTAAAGCAAGGGACAGTATTCTCCAAGGCCTGAAGGGAATTCATCCCAATAGTTTTCATTTAACTCCTACAATGAAAACATCCTTTTTTTTTTTTTTTTCTGAAATGTTCATTTTTATCTGTCACAGCTGCCTCTCTGCTTCATCAAACCTCATTGAAAACTAGGCATTTAGGTGTGCTTGACAAAAAACAATGTGTTGAAGCAAAGACCTTGGATGTGGAATGCTAGAGCCAGCCCTACTGCTGATTTCACTGGCAGCTGTAAGTCAATTTTTCTCACTATTAATATAAGAGGATTATTTGGTTTTTTTTAATGTAAAAAAACCTGCTATAAAAATAAAATCCAGATTTTTTTTTTAAGTGCTGATGAGGATGGGAGTCTGGATGTCTCAGGTAATGGGAGGGAGAGTCTTTGGCTTCAACTCAATTCAGCTGAGCCCTGTGTTAGCAGTTCTGTTGTCCACTGTCCCATGTGTTGAGAAGCTGCTGGTTTTGCTCTGTTGTGGAGCTTAAAAGGAACATTTTACTTGCAATGTGGAGCAGTGAGGCTGAAGAGTAGATGAAGGTGGAATATTAAGCAGACCTGGAAGCTGTGCCAGGATTTCAGAAGATGCTGTGGATAATGCTGACCATGCTGCACATGTCTTGCAGGTAATAGATCTAGGGAAAAGCCTTCGTTGCAATCAATTCAGCACCTTCTCAAAGGTGGTATCATCACTTGAAAAGAGGCTGAAAATTATCATTATCCTTTGATAATTGAGAGCTTCAGTAGATCCAAGATTCAACCAACCCCTTTTTGGCTCATATCTGCACATGAACTCCATATAATTCTGTCTATTATTATCTCCACTGAAAGTATTCTGTGGTTTCTTTTTCCCTCCTGGTGTAAGTACAATATCTATAATGCAGTACTTGCACTGCCAGGGTCTTGGACAGTTGTGGAGGGAAATGTGAATGAAAAGTTGATTTGAAAAAAAAAAAATCCCTTCCTTAATGGTACCTCTGTAACTGATTAGATTTGATAATGGACTTGCAAATGAAGTTTAAACATTAATCTAAGAGCTCAATTAGGTAAAGTGTTATGGTGCAGCAGAGATTTCCTCCAGTCCCCAAGCAAGTGAAAAAAAAAACCCCAACTTTCAAATTAAGACAAAATCAGCTTTTCTTTCTTGTCTTTTGAGAGGCTTAGCAGAGGTTGTTACTGAATTAATGAAATACTATTGATTCTTATATCCTTTCTAATAAGTGGAATGGAAGGAGGCATCACTTAGGTTTCCTGCAGCAGTTTCACTCTGCAACTGGCAACACCATTAAACTCACACATGCCAGAAAATCCCCAAGCAGCTCAGACCTCTCTGGAGGTCACCTGCTGACTTTTGGAAGTAAAACTCTTAGGATTTCACTTTGAACTGGGAATTACAAAGTGCATTTTTCAGCATAACCAAGTTACTGGACCCCACAGTGTTTGCTCACAGAGGTTCAAGATCAAAGTCACATTTAACTGCATGTTTAAATGGGAATTAAGCATATTATTAAAGTGAAGGGTGTGCTTAAGTACTGCCCTAAATAGAAATGCTTTCCTGAAGCTGGAATAGCAGCAGAGAAGAATTCCTTCCACTGCAGGCCTTCTGGAATGCCAAAACCTCCATTCTGCAGGAGGTCAGATGGGAGAGTTGGCTGGAGACATCCTGTTTGGACCTCCAGTATGTGAGCAGGACACATCATTGATCACATACCAACTCTCCAACTGGACTGCATCCAGCACAAAGGAACAGGATTTAGAATGAGAAGAAGGAAACAAGGACAGGCTGAGGTAATTAAACACAGGGGACATGGGTTTTTTTCCATTCACAAGCCCCAGTCACTGGTGTTTTGGATAACTTGTTCTATTAAAAAGCTATCTTGCTACAGTGTATTTGAACAATCCATTATTCTGCTCATTCTATTAAGGTTGCTCTGAAATTATTCCACTGAGTATTGCCAGCAGCTTTGAGACCTTTAGCATAGAGCATTAAGTAGAAATGAATAAAGACTTGGCTAAAATAATACATGGTAACTCACTAAAAAGGCACTGTCAAGACATTTTATACACCCTTCCTTTTACTCTGTTTATCATAGTTGTCCAAGAAGCCTGAAAATACTTGATTTGGGTATTTTATATTTATATATCAATATGA
>JANHGL010002943.1:23814-39928 GCA_024611195.1 Ceyx melanurus
ATAAGCCTCATGGTGTCCTGTAGAGGGGTGAGCACTGAGCAGGTCAGTGCAGCCACCCAAACCATTGCCTTCAGATGTGTGCTGACAACCTCAGCTGCATTACTTGGTGTGAGCTAGAACTCTTCACTGGTAGGTGCTCTGCAGCAGGGAATTCCTTGCCTCTTCCACCATCTCCTTGCACCACATTCATCACATCCCACTGTGATTTGCCTGCCTGAGGAGCAGCAGGAATGTGGAGCCAAATGACTAGGTACTGATTCAGTTCTCTCTGAGGTACAAACAGGGCTGTGCCAGCTGTTAATTGCACACAGCAAAAAAAATGTGTGTTTAGAAATGTGGGGGCTTTTTATAAGCCCTCAGGTGATTCTCTTCTCATCTACACTGGTGTCAGTCAGGAGGATGTCAGCAAGAGCCAGTTAGGTCAGTTTTAAAGAGCAGCCTTACTTCTTACTATTTCTTCTTACTTCTTTTCCTTGGCTCCTAACAGAGTGTAGATGCCACTACAGAACTGGCCCCTGACAGCAGAAAAACAAAACCAAACAGTTGTTGGTGGTGGCACCCATCTCTGCAAGGAAAAATAAATATAAATTCAAATTAACATCTATCTCAGGAACATCACAGAGGAGAAAACTTGAATTTCTTGAATTCAGGAAGAAAAGCCATCCAGGGCAACTAAGATTTCCCAGTGTTGAGAGGTGGAGGTGAGGTTCCAGCATCACTTCATCTGTCTGTAAGGAGAAAGGCAACAGCTGTTTCACAGCACTGCATAAAGCTTCCTGACAGCTTATGACAAAATGGGAAGTGGAAATTGAACTTTCTTTTCAAAGATCATCACCACTGTTTTCCCCACCAATTCTCTCTAATGAATTGTGTGATACAGCCCCAAGAGACCCTGCTGGAAGAACAGGTTTCCCACAGAAAGCTGCTGTAAAAAGCCTTTTTTGACAGGTTGGAGTTTGTTTTTTTCCCTGGGTTTGATAATTTCCTTGTCATGAGAATTCCTTCTTCACTCTTTCACAAATTATTATTCCTCACTCTTTACTTTCCTTTCACTGTCTTTCCATGGGAAGAATGAAATTCCTCTGTGCAAAGACCTTTCTGGAAGTTTTATACCTCAAACAAATGACAAATATTCAGGGAAGCCTGAAGTACTTTTGCAGTCTTTGTCACAGAATAATCATGGTTGGAAAGGACCTCCCAGACCACTGATCATTGCCTTGGTTGGCTGCCCTTCAAATTCAGGACAGAAAAAAATTAGTTTATTATTAAAATTAGTTTAGTTGGATAATTCACAGACTTTCCCAGGATCTTAAACCATAACTGCTCTCTGTTTTGTAAGATGAAGTGACAAGAACCCCCAGGATCTGAAACCATAACTGCTCTCTGTGTATTCTGAGATGAAGTGACAAGGACCACTGCCTCACAACAGTGAGTATTGAAGTTGGATGTTGACTGCAAAATAGCAGCAAATAATCATGCTCCAAAGGATATCTCCCACATAAACATAAATATTCCTTGTTAAATATTATGGGAGAGGAGTATAAAAAATCTTACTTGGAAGCAGTAACCAGCACAGCCAAAGCACCTGCTACAAACAACTCTGATCTTTCTGCAAGGTGTGCCATCCAGCACTGCAGAATTACTCACCCAATTCATCAGCATTTTGAGGAAAGAAACAGGTTCCTGGGGAACCAAGGCTAAACTGTTCCAGAGGTGCTCATCCTCTCAGTTGGAGAGCTCAGCAATCCTCTCTGTGACTGGAAAGCACAGCTGCAGTGACACAAAACATGACACCCTCATCCTTTCAGAGGCTCAAGTCAAAGAGGATTTGGCCTCTGTAGCAGAAGCCAGCTTGGCCCTTCAAAACAAGGCAGTGGAATGCAGTTTTCAGTCAGTTGCCAGCAGGGATTTCCATCCCTGGGAAATATCTCTGGATTTAAAACAGAATTGTAAAAATTATAAGAATCATGCTCTTTCATCAGTTAGATCAGTAAAAATCAATCTGTGAGTAGATGAAGCCAAAGGTTTAGCATTCAAGATATTCCTATTGGATGGCATGAGTTGGCTGGAAGCAAATGAATATTCAGCACTCCAGCCCAGGCAAGATAAACCAGACTTTGGCATTCACTAAGCTGCTGAATCTGAAGCCTTGGGGGCAGAGCCAGGCTTGAGCTCAGTGTTCCTCCCCATGAGAGGGGCCAGGCAGCCACGTGTGACTCTCCAGCACTCTGAGCCAGACAGATGTGAGGCAGCCAACAAGCCCTAGTGCAGCATCTGTACTGGATCCAGTGTGTCAGATGCACTCTTGATTAGTTTTCCATTTCCAGTCTTGGAAGGTGTCCTTGCCCATATGTGGATTAATTATGCATCACATGCTCCTTTTGCAATCAAGAAGTAGTGTCAGCATTTTCCTGCAGCTAGAGAAACACTGAAAGAAAGGCTTGCAGGTTGGCATCTTTTCCCACAACAAAGATAGAAAGGTGGGGGGAAAGGAGGAATTAACTCAGTAGAAATGTTCCTTAGCTTTAATTTTCTTCCTGTGAGCTATGGATCGACTTTTAAAATAATTAAACCAAAAATATCACTTAGGTAGCTCACACAGGGCTGCTAAATCTACACTGCCCATATAAAACCCACCCAGTAGCAAGAGATGCTGAGTTATCTCCTGTAGCTTCAGTGCTCAGCACTTCTGAAAAGCAGGCCACTTGATCTAGGCAGCTAAACAGGCACGTTGGAAATGGTTCTGCTTAATTAGCTCCCCAAAGTTACTGAGATGATCTGAAAAAATCTTTCAAGAAGCATTTTTCTTCAGGAGGCAAAACAGAAAGCAGTGTTAAAACGAAGTGGAATTTGCATAAAAGGTGGTGTGCACACACAGCTCCCTCTGCTTGAACTGTACAGCCTGTCTGTATCAGACCTCAGGAATCATTTTCCCCTTTGGAATACTCAGTAGGTTCCTCTTGCTTTGGGGGAAATGAGGTGAACTCTTCTGTAGGTAAAATGACAACTGCAAATGAATGGTAAGATTGTGTAGCTGAGTGGATAAAACCCTTTAAACCATGTCCCTGTGATAAAGGCACCTCTGCAAAGGTTGCAAATAATTTCTCACTTGAAGGTCAGTGTTCATGATTCCACTAACATTTTGAGATGGGTTTAAGAATGAGGCTCATTCTGCTGAAATGCATCACAGGTCTGGATCTGTGGAGAGCTCTCTGTGCCTGCAGGGAACCCTGTTGCTCCACAGCAGGGCAACACACAGCCCTCTCTGGGACAGCTCCTCAGAAAATGCCTTCATTTGGCACTGAATCATCTGCATCCAGTCTAGATTCTTTCTCCTTCACCTCAAGTGTTAAGGTTTGGGTTTTTTTCTAACCATAGGCCCAGCTTGAGCTCATAATGAGGATCACAAGTTTCCACACGAGGAGGATGGTATTTTACCTTAGAAAGATTGCTTCTGAGAGATCGTTGTGTTGCAGATGTGGCCATTTCCATGGAATTCATGCAGGTGAGTGAGGCAAGCACTGAAGGGGCTGTAAAATGAATCTCATCTCACTACAGCAGTTGGAAATCAGCTTTCTGCAGGGGTGTCTGCACCAGTAAAGACCAGCTCAGCTACAGTGCTGCACTGGGAGGCTGCAGTACTAGGTAAGGTAAGCAAGACCTGGTCTTCTTCTGACATGAAAATCTCCTCTCACTACTGTGAACCCAATCCAAGGGTTCCTTGGGGCTGAGAAAAACTGTTGTTAGTTTTTGCCTTGATGAATGCAACCTGAAAACAGATTTTCTCTGCATCCTTTGGGGAAAAATGACATCAGGAAGGTACTTGGACAGCTTGGGAGTTTTTCCCAGATTCTGACCTTGGTTGACTTCTCAAAGAGTGGAAAAGAAATGGAAGCAAAATAGTAAAAAAAAAAAGGTGTGGTGTCTCCAAGTTCCAGAGGAACTTTTCAGGGCAACACCCTCATTTCATGCAGCATGATGGGGGCTTGGGCTGAGGTTTGCATCAAGCTGTGACAGAAAATTCCTGAGTGAGGATTTCTGTCCCTGTTGCTCCATGTACCACTTGAATATCCTTCCCCTGCATTTATCCTGAAATGGGGAACCCCATCTTTTGCTCTGGTGATTTTCTGGTGAGATTGGGAGTGGATCTTTGGTGTCTTTTGGGAACAGACTTTTCCTCTGGCATGGCATTGCTCCTTCAGATACACAGTAAATGCAGTGCTGGGGAAGCAGGAACAACCCTCAGCTGAGTCCAGGAGCCTACACCAGCAGTGAACCTGCCCTGGATCCCAACAAAGGTGTTATTTATTCCTGGAAGCATCTTCTGCATCTCTGCTGGTGCTGTAGATAGAAAAATCCTATCACTTCATCACCCACCAGCTGCCTCACCCTTCAGCTGCCCGTTAATTCAGTTGAATTCTCCATCCTGAGCTCAACCCAAAAAAGAATACTCCCTTTTTTCCCTTCGAGGGGGGGCTTGGGAAGGACCCTTCGGGCACCTGAGCCGCGGTGGTGGTTTAGAAGGGCAGGGAACTGAAATCCCCGCTGGAAAGCAGCGCGCTGCGAGCTCCCCCTCCTGTTACCGACCCGAGCCGCGCCGCTCTCCCCGGGGGCAGCCGCACCAAGGCAGGAGGGTGTCGGGGGGGATCGCAGCAGACTCCCGAGAGACGCAGGGCACTGCCAAGGGATGTCTGGCATTGCAGAACTGGCACGGGGGGAAGCAAAGCTGCTTTCTGTGGCACGCTAGAGCCGTCGTGGGCTGGAAGTGCCTGGCACGGTGTGACACCAGCCTTTGCCAGGGCATTGCTTTAAACAATTGCAACTTTAAGAAGGACATAAATGCTAAAACGACAAGAAAATCCCTCGTTCCTTTGCTCTGTATCTTCCCTTGTAATGGTTTAATGCAAAGGGCTTGCTTGGGATGGAAGGAGCAAGCAGAATTTTTCAGATGGTGAGCATGCCCCCGAGGCAGAGAGGAGAAGAGAATACAGAGTAGTGCTGAGAGAGGGCACACGGGCATTGCAGTCAGAACAATTCTGTTCAGGCTCTCCTCATCTATATTTTACAGATGCAGAGTGCATTTATCCAGCAGGAGAATGGGCAGAACCTTGCATGGAACACACCAGGCACGAGGGACAGGAGACAGATCCAGGAGCATGTTTGCTGTGAGTGCTGCTGAAGCCTATCTTCATGGAGACCATCTTGAGAGCACCTTAAGAAGAAATGAGGTTCTACAAGTGAAAGCTCTGCTGAAAAATCAACAGCCAGTGTTGCCAGACAACAG
Source organism: Ceyx melanurus (assembly GCA_024611195.1). Taxonomy (NCBI): domain Eukaryota; kingdom Metazoa; phylum Chordata; class Aves; order Coraciiformes; family Alcedinidae; genus Ceyx; species Ceyx melanurus. The sequence continues at coordinate 29,099 of JANHGL010002943.1, forward strand.
GTAATGACTGCAGGTTGAGCCTCATGTCTGCCATGGTTTAGAGCTCAATCAGATGGTGAAGCTGAGCAGAACAAGTCCAGGAGTTTCCTCTTAGAGGCAAAGTCTGCTCCAGGGCAACTATGACTCAGTTGCTTGAGGTGTGTAGCTGTTCCCTTGTTTAGAAAACAGAGCCAGCACTCATTTGGAGGCAGAGGGAAAAGTGGGTTCAGTCTCCTCTTGAATGTGAGCTGAGAACTGGAGCTCAAATGGAACAAGAGGAGCACTGTTTGGGGTGAAAAGTGGGCCCAGGCACAGGACAATTTCACCTGTGTCCTTCTGCCACTTTCTGCTCCTGCAAGTGCCTGGAGGATGCTCTGAGCCACTGGGCTAGGCTCAGGAGGAGCAGGAATTTCCACACACAGGGAAGGATGCTGGGGAGAGAGGTTCACTCCTGGGGCTGAAGTAATTCATTCAAGCTGTGCAGAGGGTACAATGAGTCAAGAAGCTATTCATGTGAGACTGGAGGTGGGAGTAAAGAATTCAGTGCATTACTTGTGGGCTTTCACCAAAGCCTAAGCAAAAAAAATCTGGGAGAGAGCAATGTGTGTTTGCACAGTTTGCAGCCCAGCCAGGGAAATCTGGCACAGTTCAGGTCCTGCAGGGTAGAAGTTTTCTATAAAAATCTGATTTCTGCTCTTCCCCCTCCCATACATCAAGGGTTCTGTAGACTGTGGAACAGAGACCATAGGACAAAACCCATTTGTTCTTCTGAGCAGAGACTGGCTGTGTGTGTCTGGATGCAAAGTACTGGGGGCTGGAGCTGGGAGATGCATCTGTGAAGTGAGGGGCAAAGGAAACTACCAAGCAGGCAGAAAGGAACAGAGCTTTACACCTAAAGGCTTTAAACCTTCCCAGAGCAGAGGACTGAGGGCAGACAGTTTAGAAAGAGCCATAACCTCCACCAGGCAGCTTGTGAGCACCCCATACACCTTCTCCCCTGCTCCTCTCTGGCCCTGCCATCCATGCTGAGAGCACAGCCCCTGTGCCATGGGCCAGGAGGGACTGGCAGGTGAAAATCTCACCCCTGTTAGCTGCTTCCAAACCCCTGGATGCCACAAGGCCATGGAGAAGTATTCAGAGTGAGAGACAGACCCTTGCTCTTAGTCAGAACTCTACGTGAGGTTTGTTGGTTTCAGTCAGACACTCACATTACTTATGGTTTCTAAAAGTAAACTGGAGTTTTAATCTTAGAAATAAGTGATGAGGAAAGCTTCCAGCTGTCAAAGCAAGGTTTGACTCAAAAGGGAAGAAAGAACTCAGTTGTTCATAGGCAGCCTCAGGATCAAAGAAGCCAGAATCTCCACTTCCCCAGTCACCACCTTTGCCAGCACAGCCTTGGCACCAGGCTCCTCTCCTGAAAATGTGAGTGGGTGGAGTGGTGTTTGCAGGCTGGACAGAGTTCCTGAGCTGACAGGGTGCCAGGTTGGGACTTGGTTAACTGTTGCTTTCACTGTCATCTCCTGAGATTGTAACTGGAGCATTTCTAATCATGTAGGGGGGGGGCAAAAATTGAGAAGAGGCTGTTAGATTAAGCACCAGCCCTGAGACAATTGTAAGTCACAGTTAAAGGGAGAGATATCTGGAGGATTTGCCAAGTTCAAAGGTCTTCATTTATTAATGTTCCACTGGCTGACTTGATGGATTGTCTCTAGTCTGTGTCCCTTATTCCTTCCACCTTCTCTCCTAAAGACAAATGCTCAAGACAAATCTCTAGATGGAGGGATAGACTGTGTAATAGATTATTTCTTATTACTTAGAAATTGGTTAATAATTTACTAATTCAATTTCAGTGTTTCATCCCTCACTTCAATTAATCTTTAGAATATAAAGTAAACGCTGTTCTTTGTTCTTCCAATGCTAATGAAGAAAGAAACTAATGAGGAGACCTGGCCTTGATACCTTTCCAAAGATGATTTAGCTGCATAGGAGTTAATTTTCTTTTTTTTTTTTTTTCTCCCCTCTTCTATTTATTTCCACTTCTTAAATACAAAATCCACCCATAAAACTGAAAGCTTGAAAGCTGTACAAGGTGGTTATGAGCCAAATTTCAAGCATGTGACATGAGTCTTACTCTAGTAAAATTCCATTTCTTGGCAGAGGGTTACAGAAATTGTGCATACCTATACTCTTCCATTCTGTGGATAAATGTTTGGTACAGCTGAAATAAAAGAAGATACAGGAACTTTTGTAGAGTGATTCAAGCTGCTGCCTGCCAGGCTGCAGTGGTGCTGTAAGAGTCAGCAGTGCTTTGTTTCTAAGAGGTAGGATCTGTGGCTCTGTGGCCAGACATAATGTGTTTCAAAGAGATTTAATCATACCTGTCAAGAATTCCACAAGTACAGCCCATCTCCAGTCCATCCAGCCTCCCAACATCCCTTCCAGCCCTCATTCTTGTAATGCTATTACTTCTTTTCTTTCTTACTCTGTTGTTTTTCCTTACCCCATCCCTCCCATCAGGACTCAGAGATGTTTTCAGCCCTGCCTACAGCACTGCACCCAGGATGCCCAGGAGTCTGGAGGCTGCTTTTCTGCCAATACCCAGGTGAGGATTAGGAAACCAGTTCAGATTCCAGCCAACAGACTTTTTTTGTTATGATTATTCTTGCAGCATATTGAGTCATCAGTGGCAGGGGTTTGGATGTAAACACTCAGGGCACAAAATGACACAGCCTAGTGTTCAGATGCTTGTTGCCAAGTGTGATTTCACACCTTGGGGAGGGCAAAAAATATGTGTTAACAGAACTCCTAATGGCAACCTTTGTCTAATTTTACTTACCAGAGTCATTTTCCTTGAAAAGCCACGATAGGAGTGAGTGGTCAAAGTTGATAAGCTTGCTTCATGGAATTGTCACTGATAGAAAAACAGCCTTTTCCCCCACACCTACAAGCTAATTTAAGCCTGTCTCCTTACAGAACAGAGTAGTACAGTAAGCCAATTAATATCAGGATCAGAATCCTGTCCATGCAGTGAAGTGCTGCTCAGAGAGGGCTCTCCTGTGAGATAACCTGTCAGTCAGGACATGACTCCTCACAGCAAGCTGTTGGCATCCTCTTCCCTGTGAAGGAGAGCACTCAGATCTGTGTTGAGCTTGCTTCTGAGGGCTGCTGTAGCAGTGGCTGGCTGGGAGGCTGCAGCCTGGTCTGGCACAGGTCAGCACTCGTGAGCTTTTTCTCTTTGTGCAGGGCTAGGAAATTCTCTGTGCCTCTTATTCTCCACTTTGCCTTCGAGCTCAAGAAAGGGCAGGGATTGCTGTATAGAGTTTATTTTACAGTTCCTAATTCTATTAAACAAACACATCTACACACCACAGAGCAGACCCCCAAATACAAGGGAATTGTGAATTGTCCCAAATATTTGGCAGGAGGGGGGGTAAGGTATTCCAAGTGACTTGAGTAAATTGATGCATTCAAAAGCACTGTAAACTGATCCATTGGGCTTGATTCTAAACTCCCTTGATTCCAGCATAAATCTGGAGTAAGCCTGCTGAACTGAATGCCAAGGCAAAATCTGAATCCTCCTCTTTGCTTTCTTTTCTTCTCCTGTGCTAGCTAATGCCATAGCTGCAATGAAACTGGAAAAATCTATCTATACAAACTCCAATGGCCAGGCCATTGTGAAGCCTACAGTAGAGCCAACCTTGTGAGGAACCACTCGAGTGTGACACTCTCCTTCCCCCCTCTCCCTTTTCTGATAAGCAGAGAGGAAATGCTGCCCATAGCACAGAAACCAGAAGATTGAAACTCGTATTTTACAGCAGGGTGAAAACATAACTGCATGGAGATCAAGGCAGCTCAGTTAAAGCAGCCCACAATACCTGGGTTACAGGGCCACAGCACAGCACCCAGCAGCAGCAGGCACATTAAGGCAGCCAGAGGATTCTCCTGATGGCAGTCTGGGAGTTGCAGAAGGCAGCAGCATCTTCATTAAATGAGTTCCTTCCAAAAAGCTGCCTGGGTTTGAAACAGATTAAGGCAGTGAAAACAATCTTAGTGATTTCATCAGTTAGTACACGGGGCCTGGTGAGTCTAAATAAAAGGTAAACTGGTGAAATAGTGTCATGATAAATGAACCCACAATCTCCCTGGCTGCAGGTGCAGACTGGGCATTGTTTGTCCTCTGTGACACTGTGTGTTTAGAAGGATGATTATCTTTCTGTGACATCAATTAAACAATCATTGGGCATCTTCTGATGCTAGCATGTATTTAAAACAAAAACAATGGAGGAATTTAGAAGTGGCATTGCAAGGTGTTAGTCCTGTCTCTGCTATTTGCAACATCTCCAATTTCCTTGCCAACAAATTCCTGGGGAAAAAAAAAAAAAAAGCAATATTCCATTTCATTATTAGCTGGTTTTAAAGTATCATTTGAATATGGCTTTCCTATCAGCCCACCCTGTGAAAACTGAATGGAATTTATAGTTTCAAGACATAAACTCTGAGATCTGAATTGCAAATCTCATTTTTGTAGACACTTTGTGTATAAATCTTCAAAGAGCAACCGAAAGGATTTTTCTCTGACCTCCTGACTATTCCTGGTGGAACAAGTGCATCTCAGCATGGTGCAATGCATGCTTGGAGAAAGGATTGCAAACACAGCACCAAAGCAAGGTCCTCCTGTTCCAGTTCTCATGGAAGAGTTGAATGAAAAGACTGGCAGAACAACCATGGATAAAGTTTCCCAAAGGGTGTCTGTGCAACAGAAGAGGTCAGTACTATGTAACATCAGAGAATTACACTGGTATAGTTCCTTGTGTGGACATGCTGGAAGTGAGTCTCTTTCCAGTTTGGAGCTCTGTTGCTCTGGAAAGGGCTGCAGTTGAAGTGAGACAGTATTTTTAGGTCAGGAGTTCACAGGTGGGGTTGTGCTTGTTGAACTGCAGTGGTGTGGATGGGAAGGGTGACACGTGCCTGTGTGGACAAAGCCTGGAAGATCTGGCTGTCCAGGCCATGCACATGACATCCTCTAGCTTAGCAAGAAGCCACATTTCAAAGACACCTTTGATGGTTGTGTGAGAACAGAGCAGAGCACCACGAGGTTCTTTAGCAAAGAAGAAAAGAATACATCTTTTACAGCTATTCAGAAATGTTTAGGTTTCTTAAGCTTATTCCTAAGGAATTGCTGAAGATGCTGCATGGAAGTTTTGTGATCATGAATGTGAGAGGGGATAACAAGAAAATATTAGCTGTGAAGTTTTAGTCCATGCTGTGAACACCTCTCTAACCTTTGGCATAATCTGAGAGCTACCGTGGCCTATATCAGGAAGAAAAAACTAGATAATGGTGTTTAAGAAGTCTGGAAATGAAGGGCTGTCTGATGCTGGAGTTTTTAATAGCACACACCTTTTGGGCTTGTGTTGGAAAAGAAGAATGCCTTATCCCTCAATCCATAGGAAAACCATATGATTTAAGTGTAAGCAATGGTTAACAATCAGATGCATGTTCTATTCTTTGCTTCCATGTGCTGGTCAGACAAAAAAAGAAGAAAAGAAGTGCTATACACTGGCTTCTCAAGAATGCAGCATCAGGGATCTGTAAAAGTCTGAGTGATTCTATTGCTTCCTTTTGAAGGGCTCTAATAATAAGAAGGCCTAGGGAGAAAAATTGCAGTTGAAGACCATTGAAGTCTTGAACTGTAGTCAAGCCAGAGAGTGAAATTACTGAGCCCTGAACACCTCTCCTGATCCTTCTCTGTTGAGAAGAACCTTTGTTAGATGAGGAGGCAGAGGTTGAAAGACTCAATTGAAATCTTCACTAAATACATTTTCTGAGAAGTTAGGACGTGGATTTTTTTCACCACATGGATTTACAAATCCACAGAATTGGAGCAGAAGGGAAACCACTCATTTTTATATTTTTTTTAGAAGAAAGAATAAAACTAGAATATTACCAATTCAGTGCATGAGCAAGCAAAGCAGATTTTCTTGTACTAACCCATCTGAGCCAAAGTGACACATACTGTGACACTGAGAAATATTTGAAAGGGCAGAAAGAAAGGACTGTAAGTGCAAGTATTATTTGTATAGAGAGAAGCCCTTTTGTCTCACATACAAGGAAAATTACTTGGTCCACTTACTGAGTTCTAAAAAAGCCTGTTCAGTAAAACTGACTGACATTTTATATGTCTTAGTGAAGATCTGCATCTCCATGATGAGTGATTTTCCAGGGTACTTTTTCAAAGCCTGTGGTCAACCTGTAACATTCTGGTGACCATATGAAAAATATTGTCCTTTTCATCTGAATTTATCAAAGGCAGAGGCATAAACTGTGAGTGTACACTAAATAAGCCATTCCCTGCAGTTCTCCCCTCCTCTGGCAAGACAGAAACACTCTGAGATTAAGCTTACACCAGAAAAAAAAAATTCTCTTTTTTTCTTAGCTGTGAAGGCAATACACAGGCAAAATGCACCATCAGGAGGTGCAGTTTGTGCTGGCACAGTGCCCTCTGACACTGCTTTTTCCTGGGCAGCACAGGAATGTCACAACCTAACCATTGATTACTGCCATGGGAAGCTTCAGCTCTGGGTTTGGTGCTAGTGGGCACTACCATTGACCATGTAGTGGTGGCAAATGAGCAAGCACAAGATGAAATGTCAGCTTGAAATTTCCTGCAAGTTATCAGGAGAAGAGTGGGAAAAAATAAATAACATCTTTGCTGCTGTTTGACCCGTTGCCTCCAGGAGTCATTTTGTCTGGGTTGTGTTGGCCAACACCTTTCACCTCTCCCAGGGCTCTCTGCCAACAGGAATGCCATTGCCCTGGGAGCTTTGCTGGGGCAGGACTAGATGATAGTCCCATCTGCTGCTTGCTCTGGTATAATCCTGCCACTTTCTGAGTTTCTTCAGGGCTTCAGCACTGCTCCAAGGAAAAGTGGTGTGTAGAAGTAGAGAGCTGATCAGGATCAATAAAGCAGCAGTTTCTGAAAAGGCAGGAACAGGAAAACCATCTGAACTAGGGGAGCATGCAGTGCCAGAAGAAAGTCAAGGAGTCTGGAATACAGCAATCCAGGGAGCCTGTGTGCTGCAGAGACCAAGAAGAAAAGCAGAGACAGCTCCTGCAAAGCCTGAAGGAAGCAGAGACCACTGGGGAGCCAACACTGCAGAAAAGCAGCCCCCTCAGGCATGAAAAAGAAGTGACACAAAAGCCACCAGAGTGGCTAGGGGTAAAGTTTCTATATGCACCTCTGTTTAGGCTTTCAGTCTGATACCTGATTAATGGAATTATTTTATGGGAGGAAAAACGAGGGTCTGAAAAATGCTGCAGACAAAGGGGGAGCATCATGTACCCCTCAGTCCTGGTCACTAAGTACCAGGTCTGAGAAAGCACCAAAATCTTGTAAAGCAAAATCCCATCACCTAGAAGCAAGGCAGGAATACATCCCATGTTTTACTGCTGTGAAACTGAATGGATCTAAGCTTCTTCAGCTTTTCAGTTACCAAAATGAACCAGCCCATGTACCAGGAGAGGCAGAGAAGAAGCACAGAAGAGGCAGAAGATACTTCTCTGCAGCTAGAACTCTCCACTTCAGCTTTTGGAATGGGTTGCCAGCCACTCTTCTTGTCTGTGGGAGTTCAGCCAGGATTTTAATAAGGCAAAAACATGTACCAGGTCTCAAGTCTTTCTGCCCACACAACAGTCTCTCAGCAAGGCCTTCAGAAAGCTCCCAGGACTGGTCTCAAACAAAACCAAAAGCGAGTGCCAAATAGCAGGGGGCTGACAACGAGACCTAAACTTTTCCTTCCCCAGCTAAGTCCTCTTTGGCACTGGAATAAAAGGAGAGGAAACAACTCTTTTTTTCCTCCTTGTGGACCCTTTCATTCTTCTGTAAGGAACTGAAAAAAAACCCAACCAAGATACAACTCTAAGGACTAAGAGCTGCATTGTGTGAGAAAATTACAGCCAGGGAAGTCAGGCTGCATCAGTGAGTTATGCCAAGATGGTTGTGAGCAGGAAACCAAAGGGTGAGCCTGTGAATTCTCTACCTTTATGTCACATAAATGAGCCACTTGTGTTCTCTCCTTTACATTTTCTCTCATTTGAATGTAGCTCCTTCCTCCCTTGGACTAATTCAGAATCTCTGCCTGGCTTTATTCAAATATCTCTGTCCTAAGCCCTCAGCTTTTTTGCTTTTCCTTGCTAGCTCACCTTGTATCACGGGGTGCCAGAGAAAGGGCAGAGGGTGTCATCACAGGACCGTGTGAGACACCAGCTTTGCTGCTGTCACTTTGCAAGTGTGACATTACCAGCCAGCTGACACCAGCAGAGCCAAACTGATGATCATTTTCTGCTCCCTACAAAAGGCCTGATGCAAAACTCACTGGAATTGATGGAAATGGAAAGGGCTTTGGCTCAGGCCCCAGCCAGGAATAATGCTGAAGATGTATTTGGAGCCAAGATGGTCCAAAGGGACTCATCCCAGTCACCTTCCCAGTGCTTTGAATTGGACAGCTTCTGGTGTGAGTTAAACTCAGAGCCCCAAAGGCAACCCAATTCCAGTCATCTAGCTTTGCTGCCTCCTCCAAACTTGATCCAGAGGGAAAAGTGGCTAATCCTATTCAGTTGCTACACTGAGGTAGTGCCATCAATTAAAAAAAGCTTGGGGTACAGGAAAAATGAATAATCTGGGTCAGTTTTCCTTAGCACGGTTTGGCCACAAGAAAGAAATAAGGAATACATAAATAAAAGGTGGGGGAAAAAAACCCATTATTAATATAAATTGTTGCATTTGACTTTGGTGCAGGTTCCCTGTGATGTCAGGAAAGGGCTGGAGATTTTCTGTTTTAAAGAAAGAGGATCCATGAGCAATGAAATTTGTGAAGCCTTGCTTGGTGTCCTCTTTATCTCCTGCATTTCTTAGCACCATGGCACCAGCCCCATCCTCCACAGCCCCCCAGCTGGCTGCTGGTAGCACCTAGGAAATGAGCTCTGCCCCTCTTTGTCAGTGAGAGGGACGAAGTGATCAGGGCACCCACTTGTAGCTAGATGGCAGCTTTAGGAAACTGATGATGTGTCTTCCAGGTGGCTGTCAACGGGGGAGATGTCAGATCTCCACAGTTACTGGAGGGCAGGATGATTTGGCTTCCCAAGTGTCAGTCTAGACTGGTTGGCTTTGCTAGCAAGCTGCTTTTGGAGGGCAGTTCAGCAGGGCCTGATACGTGGTGTTCCAGGTAAGAAAGGCTGAAGCAAAAAAGAAGGGTTAGCAAAAAAAAAAAAAGCAAATAAACACCTAAGGCCTGGGAAGTCTGACACCGTGGTGGAATTCCTTCTTTTGCCAGGGTGACTGTCACTGGTGTAGCTGTCTAACACCCTGCATGGCTCAGCCACCCTGAGAGCAGGCAGCAAGTCTGGAGACTGGAGGTAAGTTTTGGGATTGATCCACGTGGAATGAGGTGCTGCTGAGAAAGAGGGGGGCAGAGAGGCTGAGGAGAGAGGAGCAGAGGACACAGAGGGGAGGGTGACTAAGAGTGGATGTCCCCTCCAGGGGTACATCTGGCTCACAGATTAATGGATGTAAATGGTGAGAGACCAGTGCCAAAGACCTGTTACCTGACCCAGCACCTCGGGTTTTGTCACCTCTCGGGTCTGAGCCCCTGCAAAGGGACAGAGCCCTCCCAGAGAGCTTCTCCCCGGGCTTCACATCACCATCCCACCGGCTGGAAGAGACCCTCAAGGGGAGCAAAAACCCCCCCGGGGGGTACCGGCCGCACCCCCACCGCCCGCTGGGGCCATGTCGGAGCGGCCGGGCACAGGCAGGGAGTGCCCGGCAGCCTCGGGCGGGCAGCCTGGACTCGGGAGGTGCCATCCTCGGCTGCCTGCCTGCCCCCAGCCGCTGTGCAGCGGGGTTGCCCGGCCTCGGGACGTCCCCTCGCCGCCTCTGAATGGAACCCCCCGGGACTCCCGTCCCGGCAGCGCTGCGTGGAGGCGGCAGCCGCGTGTGGCCAGCGGGGCACCCCCGGGCTGGAAAGACCCGACTGTCTTCATTGTCGTGACGCGGGCTGGTGACAGGCATTGTATGTTCAGCCGCCGAAGATAGCGAGTAATTCGATAGGCGATCCCTCGATAGGCTGTGGAAAGCGGCGGCACCGCGCCAGTTTGGGCCCGGGGGAGGCGGCATGGGAGCGACGATCGGTCCCCACGGTCCCCCGGGCGGGGGGCTCGGGGGGCCCGGGGAGGTGCCCGGCGGGGGGGGGCGGCGGGGTGCAGGCGGGGGTGCTGAGCTTCTCCCTGGGGGTCTCTGTGTCTCCCTGGGGGTCTCTGACCGCCGTTCCCCCCGCAGGCGGACTCGGGGGGCCCGGTGGTGTGCCCGTCCATGGGGGGCGTGTGGGTGCAGGCGGGGGTGCTGAGCTTCTCGCTGGGCTGCGGGCGCCCCAACGGTCCGGTGCTGGCCGCGGCGCTGGGGGCTCACGAGCCCTGGCTCAGGGGGCACCTCCCCCCCGAGGCCTTCGCCCCCACCCCCGACACCCACCCCCCACCCGGGATGGAGGAGGGCAAGTGTCTGGGTGAGTGTGGGGGGCACCCCCCGTAGGGCTGGGGGGCACCCTAAGGACCCCCTATATGTCTGGGGGGCACCCTCTGGGACCCATATGTGGGTTTGGGACCCCCTATATGGGTGGGGGGCACCTAAGGCCCCCCATAAATGGGTGGGGGGGCACACTAAGGCCCCCCCTATATAGGCTGGGGGGTCCCATAACCGCCCCCCTTTGACCGCTGTCAGGGTGCGGGATGTGGGGGGGCCCCCCCCTGGACCCGAACGGGGAGGGGAGGCGGGCAGGGACCCCGCCCACCCCCCCCCCC
>JANHGL010002944.1:0-15693 GCA_024611195.1 Ceyx melanurus
AGGCTGTGGCACTCTCTGCAGCCTGCCATCTGCACCCCCACATCTTTTTGAGTAACATCTGTCTGAATTCCCACCTCCTCCACCATCCTGTAGTAGGCCAGTTAGTTATTCCCAGGGTCTGTGCAGGCTCCATTGAGTTTTATGGGCTTTCAGGCCATAATGGGATGAAGCAAGAGGCAGTTTTGCATGAACGAGGTTGTTATGGAGCCACGTACAAAGCCCAGGGCCAGGCAGGTTCATCTCCTGCAAGGAGCAGCATGGGGAGAGTTTATCACCCTCTGCAGAGGTTACAACCTGTCTCATCCCATGCCAGCCTTTCTCTCTCCTCGGGTGGAATGCCTGGTGGTCCCCCCATCCTGGCAGGGACCCCGGGGTGGTTTTGGCCAGGCAGTGATGCACGGCACCACCAGCACCCTGCCTGTGCCAAGCCCCAGGGAGATGTTTAGGGGTGGCTGTGGAGAGCTGCCCCATTCCAATTGTCCATGGAAACCATGGATGTCCACCTTGTGAACCTCTGCCACAGACTGGTGGGTGGGTGATGGCATCATCCTGGGCTCCAGCACCCATCACCTGCTCCAGTTTCAGCAGGAGTGAGCAAACTGGTTTGCATGGAGCACTGCTGCTGTGTCTGGGGGGGGATTGACCCTCGGAGCAGGAGTTGGCACCTCCTGCACTTGTTGGCAGCAGAGAACTTGGGCATCTTCAGGAGCTTTGGTGGGGACTGTTCCCTGCAGTGCTGCAGAACGAGTGGTGGTGGCTGTGGAAGTGGGTGCTGGTCTCATGCTGGTCTCTCCAGGCTGTCTCAGAGCTGAGCGAGCAGCGTGTGAGCTCCAGCACTGGTGTGTGCACGAGGCCAGGGGAGCAGAGGCCAACGGTTTTTAATAAGGAGAGGATTTCTTTGAAGGAAATGGTTTGAGTGCTGTGAACCCTGCAGCAACATGATGTAATAGGATCTTAACACTGAGTTCTCTGGGCAAATTCAGCGTTCCTAGACAAACAGAGGGAAGGGAAAAGGAGAAAAGGTCTTGATACGTGGCATGAACTCATGAAAAATCTCTTTTTCTGCTGCGAGTGCTTGAGCCTGCAGCATCCAACTCATCCCTCCCTTGTGGTGCAGCTTCCCCAGCTGTTTTCCAGCAATTCCAGCTTTCAAGTGATGCTGCCACTGGTGCTGTGACACTGCCTGAGAGTGCCCCAGCATTTTACCTGCACCATAACCCACTGTGCTCCTTTGCACAGAGAGCTCTGAACGTTTGGGACCAGAGTTGGGCACGTCAGTTGCATTTTGTCTCCAAACATTTGTTGACTCAAATATGGTTCAGCAGTGTTTACTCTGTGTTTATTCCTCTGAAAACCAGTATCCCAGGCAGAGAGCTATGCAGGAGCTTTGTCAGCCTTGGGAATGTACTGGTGTGGATGTTCAGGAAGCACAGGGAAACACAATTTACCCTGCCCTTAGTTTCTTCCCAAGCCGAGTCTCGAGCCCACAGCATTCAGCAGCTTTTTCCAGGGAGGTGTGTGCGTGGGACTGCACATCTCTGTATTTTTAGCCAATTTACCAAAGCTGGGCCCTTTTCAGACCAAGTGCAGGGGGTGAGGACTAGGAAAAAACTCTAGGATAAAGAGAATTTCCCATGCAAAAGCAGCCAGATAAAATATCCTGGCTTCCTAGCTCGCAGTGCCTGCTAGGGGACACATCCATACCCCAGAGTTCAGGGGCTGCAGCTCCATCTGTAAAACAGCGGCCTTGGACTTGAAGTTTTGCCAGACCTCTTTTGTCATGGGGGCTGTAAAAGTTGGGATTCAAGATAGCTATTGGAAAAACAGCTATTTCAGATGTGGCAGTAAACTGAAAATGCAATTAAATTTAGCTTTATGTGGCGTTTGTGCTTTTGATTACTGCGAAGCATGTATTTATAAAATAAGAATGTTTCCAGCTCCACGGCATGGTTGGAGCTTGAAAGCTGCGAGGAGCTGGGGGTGACTCAGAAAAGCTTTTTGTTTCTCACAAGATTCTTTGCTTTAAAATCACGTGTTTGTTTTTCAATGGAGGGGCAGATGCAGCTTTGCCTGAAGAAGGGCTGAGGGGCCACGAGCACCTCACTGCTGCACATCCAGCACCAGCAGCTGGATGTTGTCCCAAGCCCCCAGCATCCCAGTCAGTGTAGGTGGGACATTTTCCCCCAGCAGTTCCTTTTGCTCTCTTCCCACTCCAGGTGAAGGGAGGAGCAGTTAAAACCTTATGGCTGCACTCTGGAGATGCATCCACGGGGCTCAGTTCCAGCCGTGGGGCACAGGGATGCTTCCCCCCAGGGTTGTGCCAGTGCAGCAATGATCCTGTTTTCGCCAAGTGCCTCTTGGCCAAGCCCCTCGTGGGGTTTTACACCTGTACCAGCATCAGGTACCAGCTGCCCAGCACAGAGCTGCAGGTCGATGCTGTTGTTATTTGCTCAAATTAATGTTTATAGGCACAAGGAAGAGAATTCTTGCAGCAGCTGGCAGTGACAGGGTGAGTTTATTTTCACTGGGCTTAGTGGGTTTTAGAATCAGTTGGAAAATTTCCTTTAACAAACAGAAGAAGGGAGGTTGGAGAAGTAAACAAGGTAAGTTTTTTTCTGCTTATTGCATCTCTGCTCTGTTTGAGATTCCCCTTGGCAGCTCTGTCTCCTGTGCACCACACAGGGCTGGGTGCTGCCTGGGCCAGTGGGGCACTGAGGAGCTCTGGGAAGGGCATGAAGGGGGAATATTTCCACAGCAGCTCCTGGAGACACCCCAGGGGAGCCTGGACAAGCTCCTGTGCCAGCCTGGGCTCCAAGGGAGGAGCAGTTTCCATGCAGGGAGTGACCATGAGCAGGTGGGCAGCGATGGGTGACTGCCCAGCATGGTGCTGGGAGTAGCTGGTGGTGACCCACGGGGATGAAGCATCCTGGGCTGGCAGGGCAGGCACCTGCTACTGGATTTGTTTTCAAGCAGAGAGGTTTCTTTTTTCTTTCTCCCCTCGGGTGAATCTTTAGGGCTTACTAAAACAAACATGTTGGCTGCCAAAGCGTGACAGCCAGAACCCAGCGTCACTGGTGAGAAAACACATGGAGGAGTCGAATGTTGCATAATGAGGGAGGATGGTGCCAAACCCCAGCGAGCCATTCCTGTCTCCAGGCTGTCCAGAGGGGTAAGAAAAACTTTTTGTGTGGCTGGGGTTGCTGTCAGTCCTGCTTTCCCTGGGCTTGCCTGCACAGCACAGCAGCAGGAGCACCTTGGCAAGTGGCAAACCAATTGAAGCTGCACATAAAGCTCTGGCTGAAGCTTCTCCACCTGCACACCTGAGGGGAAAGGCTGCTGGGGAGGTAGGAGGCAGGAGAGTGATGGCCAGGGAGAGCTGCCTGGGTGCTGAGGGTGGTGTGAGGCCTCCGTGGCTGGCGGCTGCAGCATTTGCACCTCTCAAAATTCAATTTCTGCTGTGGGTGGGAGAGGTAACGCTGCAGCCCCCTTCCCTGACAGCAGAGATGCCCCCTCTCCCTGCTCTGCTTGGCTGTGCCCTGCTCCCCAGTGCCAATGCAGTGCTGCCATCCGGGCTCCAGCATCAGGAGCAAAGAGCCTCGTCTGTGGCCAAGACAAGGCAAAACTCCTGAAAACCTTCCCTGGCTTAGCCTGTCAAGCCCAAGCTCAGCCCTGGAGGCTGTGATCCTTCACCTCAAACCCCAGGGCTCGCTGAGCTGCCCCTGCTCTGCTGAATGGGAGCAGAGCGAGTGCTGGGAAGTGCAGTCTGGAAGCAGTTGGCACGGGGATAGAGGGGATGGATCCTGGGAGAGCTCTTCCACAGCTGAGAGCTCTTCCACAGCTGAGCCTCGATGATTCACTGCTGAAATAAAACGTGTCCTGCAATTACACACCCCTCTTCGAGGCGTTCAGCTGCTGCACCTCTAAGCAACACGACTGGCACGAGTCTCTTCCCCACATCAGGAGTGGTTCAGCTCCAGTCTGGGAAGAAATGAGTGTAGCTGTGAAGGATGCCTTGGGAAAAGAGGAACAGCAGCTGCTTTGTCTCGCCAGAGGTGAGTCTTTCACCAGTGCTGGGTCCTGGAGCAGATTTCCCCATCTCTTGGTGCCCTGCAAGATGCTAAAGGAGCTGTGCAGAAGCCAAAAGCAAACTTCTTGGCTCCACTGCAGAGAGGATTTCATCCTCACTCACCTCCTCCTATGGAACTCTCCCCAAAAAGGCAGAACAATGAAAAAAGAAACCCCAACCCATTGCGTGGGGTGAGTTGTTCCCACAGCCCTTTTATTGCCTGAAGGAGGAAGAACGTGAACCCTGGAGGGAAGAACTTGCCAAAGTATTTAACATTTCTACATCTTGCACGGAGCTAAAGGTTCCCAAAAATTCTTTAAAAATAACCTCAGCCATGTTTACTCAAGGCCTAGGGCTGGGCTGTGGCTTGCAGGGGAAGGATCACCAGCAGCGTGGCTTTTGCTCTGAGCTGTGCTGCTGCAGCAGCCCGGACAGGCAGGTTCCTTCTGCAGCTGCCTTTTTGGTTCTGAGGCCTGGGAGGGATCTTGGTGGCTGCTGGGCTTTAGAGAGAGGAGCTGAGGGGTTCCCCTGAACTCAGGTCCCTGCTTCCCTCGCAGGGAGCCAGTGCCATGTGCTGCTCAGCTAGGGGCACTGATGCTGAAGGATGTCACACCCGGACACTTTTGCTTCTTGTAGAGAAATGTTTTCATAATACTCCAATCCTTCTGAAAGAAATTGATGTTTTACCTGTGGTTACAAAACCAGGAGCCTCCTGGCAGGTAGGGTGGGAGCTTTGCTGGAGTGCCCTGTGATCAGCCGCTGGAATCCACCCCCTCGGGGGGCACTAAGCAGGTTCCACTTAGAAAAACGCCGAGCTCCGTCCTCTGATGTTCTCTTGCAGCATCTCTCGGACAAGGAGAGCACCGACACCCTCGGAGCCTCTGGCCACATCGGGACACCGGGACAATCCCTCCGGGGCTGGGCACCTCTCCCCCTCCTGCGGGATTCTGCTCTTCGCATCCCGGGAGGCTGCGGGCACCCGAGGGCCGGGTCTTGAGAAGAGGTGAGCCCGACGCGGGGAGGGGGCTCCGGGCTCTCGGGAATGCTGGTCGGCGTTTTGCAGCCCACCCCCGGCTCGTACGAGCCTCGCCAGCCCCCGCCCATCACCGTGGGACTCGGCGGCAGGCTCGGGTCTGCCGCTCCCTCTCGCGGTGGCCGCTCCGAGCGCGGGCAGGGACCGGTCCCCGGACCCCTCCCCACCCGGCTGGGCAGGATCCGTCCCCCTCCCCGGGGCTGCTGCCTCCTCAGGAGGAGCCGGAGGGAGAAGCGAGTCTCCGATGCTGCTCCCGAACCTGCCCGGGACCCGGCGTGGGTGGGATGCCCACGGGGGTGAGTGAGCTGGGAAAGGCGAGATGCTGAAGCGGGGGTTGTGTGTGGGGTACGGCAGCTGTGGGAGGGCTGGGACGGGGACGCGGCGTCTCTTTCCCCTTCCCCTCCTCCTGCGCCGTGGTTTTGTCCGGGGGCAGGAGCCTCTGGAAACGTCGGGTGCGCTGGGAGGGGCCGGGGTGGAGCCGCCGGGAGCCTTCCAGCCCCGGGGACTGGGACTGGGACTGGGACTGGGACAGGGACGGGCAGGCTGCTCCTCCTGGAAGGCAGAGACGGAGCGACACAGCCCGGAGAGGGGAGCGGCGGCAGAGGGGAGCTGCGGAGCGGACACGGCTGCCTCGCACGGGGACGCGTTCCGAGGGGTCCTGCCACCCTCCCTCCTCTTCCAGCAGGCTCTATGCGGGACGCAGCCGGCCATGGAGAAGTTGTACTTTGCGGGGAGCAGCTTATGGACGCTCAACAGCTCTCTGGGGAACGGCAGCCTCCGCCTGGAGAACCAGAGCTCCGGCAGGAACAGCACCCACGACCCCCTGAAGAGGAACGAGGACATGGCCAAGGTGGAGGTGACCGTCCTCTGCCTCATCCTCTTCCTCGCCCTGACCGGCAACCTGTGCGTGCTGCTGGCCATCCACACCACCCGCCAGAAGCACTCCCGCATGTATTTCTTCATGAAGCACCTGAGCATCGCTGACCTGGTGGTGGCCATCTTCCAGGTGCTGCCCCAGCTCATCTGGGACATCACCTTCAGGTTTTACGGCCCGGATTTCCTTTGCCGCTTGATCAAGTACCTGCAGGTAGTGGGGATGTTCGCTTCCACCTACATGCTCTTGCTGATGTCCCTGGACCGCTGCTTGGCCATCTGTCAGCCGCTGAGGTCTCTGCACAGGAGGGCAGACCGTGTCTCTGTGCTCCTCACCTGGCTGCTGTGCCTGCTGGTCAGCATCCCTCAGATCCACATCTTTTCCTTGAGGGACGTGGGGAACGGGGTTTACGACTGCTGGGCGGATTTCATCCAGCCCTGGGGACCTAAAGCCTACGTCACCTGGATAACCCTCATGGTCTACATCATCCCCGTGTTGATGCTGAGCATCTGCTACGGCTTGATCAGCTTCAAGATCTGGCAGAACGTGAAGCTGAAGACAGCTCACGGGCCCAGCGCGGGTCCGGGCTCCGGCTCCCGCGGCGGGGCGGCGTTTGCCAGGGTCAGCAGCACCAGGCTCATCTCCAAAGCCAAGATCCGGACGGTCAAAATGACCTTCATCATCGTGTTAGCTTTCATAGTGTGCTGGACCCCTTTTTTCTTTGTGCAGATGTGGTCCGTGTGGGACACGAACGCCCCGCAGGAAGGTACGTCCTCTCCTCTCCCTTCCCCTCCCGTCGCCCTGTGTCTGCAGCCAGGGGACACAGACTGCGGGCAGCAGCCAGAGACTGCTCCCAGATGCTTCTCGGGGGGCTGGGAGGGAGACAGAAGTCCTGAACGTGGCAAAAATCCCACCCGACAGGCAGCAGTGGCTGTGCCTGAGGTGCCCGGGTGCGGGCGAGGGATGGATTGGCGCTGGTGATTTCAGGGCCAGCGCAGCTCAGGGCTGGGCTGTGTGTGGATGGTGCCTTGGGACATTTTTGCTGTTCCCAAGTGCATCAGCTCAGCCCTCCTGAGGCTGCTCGGGGGCCCCCAGTGCCTTGCTTGCACTCCCTGGATGCTGGGACATGATGGGGAGTGTCAGGAGCTGCAGGAGAAAACTGTGCAGCGTTAGTGCCCAACTTCTTTTGCTGCATCATTTTGTCCTTACTGTCTTCTTGGCTTTCTGCTCTCCTCTTCCCTCTCCATTTCTCCCGTTTCCATCCACCCCGGGACTGTGCTGATGTTATTTTATCTCTGATTGGAGCACAGTTGCTGTAGAAAGCTGCTGATTTATGAGCAAAGGCGTTCTCCTAAAGGACGTGGTGTGACGGATTTGCCATTTTTAATACTTGCTGCTGGCTGCTCCTGTCATCACTAAGGTCTCAGATAGAGAAAATATGTTTTCCCCTCCTTGGTCTCTCTGAGTTGCAGCTGTACAGTCTGTGCTGTCCCCAGGGGAGGTGGCCAATGGTCCTTCTGCACCCACAGGGAGAACGGGCTAGGAAAGCTTAAAAACTCTGCCCAAGTGTGTGTGTGTGGGGGGCAGAAAGAGCAAAGAAAGTGCTCCCATGGACAACTCCTCTTTGGACAGACTGGCCCAACTGAAATGAGTGGGGGTGTCACAGCCCAATGAGAAGCTGTGACCTCCCCTGGCATCCCTGCTTCTCAGCAGAGGGCACAGCTCGCTCACCCCTTTCCCTGCTTTAACCCTGCTCCAGCTTCTCATCCCTCTGTGAAAAACCTGATGTGTCCTGCAGCCCGTGCACATCTCTTCTCCCATGGTCTGCAGCTGCTAGCCTGGCACCAGGGCTCCTAACTGGCCTTCAGCGCTTCTCTCTTTTATTTCAGGTGGAGAAGTGAAGCTTTGTCATCCCTCCTAGGTGTCCTGGGTAGTTGTCTCTTGGATTTCCACTTGTTTTAGGCCGGTCAAAACTTGTAGATTTTAGATGTGCCCTGGGATGAAGCAGCATCTCTGCTTTTTTGCTGTATTTCAGACCTGCAATCTCCAGGGCTTCACCTGACTCATCAGCAGACAAACCTCTGCCGCTCTGCGGCGTGGAGTGGGGGTGACTGGGTGTCCACAGTTCATACCCTGCCTGCTGCTCCAGAAAACTTTCCTGTGCTTGTCCTGTCCACCATGTCTTTTCCTGGCCAGCTTTGCTTTGCTTTTGGCAAAGGGCAGCTCCAGCCCTTGTGGCTTGTAGCAAAATCCCCTTCGTGCCTCCTCGGGGGCTGTGTCTGCAGTAAAGGGTGAGAGTTTTGCCAGAGCATTTGCTGGAGCGTTTTTGACGTGTCGGGGAGGAAAAGCCTCATGTGGGTTATTGCGGATGCCAGGAGACCCCATCCCTGCCTCCCGGACCCACCCTCCTCCTCGCTGCGTGCCCCGAGGCACCAGAGGGGTCAGCGGGTCCATCCTCCCCGCAGGGAACCGGGCTTTGCCTGCTGCCTTCGCCATGCCTTGGCTTGGAAGATGCGTGTCCCGCATCTTCCCCTTGCACCGAGGAGCACAGAGGGAGGCTGGATGCTTCTCATCTCGCAGGGTTTGCTGCCTGGGTGGGCACAGCCCCAGCCAGGGGAGCGAGCAGCGGGCAGGGGCTGCCCGTGTGGGGCCGGGTGAGAGAGGGGCTCCTGCTTCCTCCACCGAGGATGTGGCAAAGACAAGGGAAAGTCTCTTTATACCTAAGGAACGCAGAGCAGGGACCCCGCAGCTTTCTGCCCGTGCTCTGCATCCCGGAGCGCGGCGAGGCGCAGCTCCTTAGCGGAGGGTCCACAGCTCGTTAGCAGGGGGTCCACAGCTCGTTAGCAGAGGGTCCTCAGCTCGTTAGCAGAGGGTGCTCAGCTCGTTAGCAGAGGGTGCTCAGCGCTTGTTCTGCGCAGGATGAAGCTCCCGCGCGGCTCCCGGCGGCGTGTCCCGGGCTGCGCCCTCACCTCCCATCGCTGCGGTTTGGCGCGTAGAGATCGGGCTGTAAAGAAACACGGAGCAAGTTCTTTGCGGCTGGTGAGGGGACACTCAGAGAGGGTCTCGCTGCTGGTGCTGCCCCCGTTCCGTAGCTTTCCGCGCCGCTCCGCCTCGCTTGGCAAAAACTACAGCGAACTAAGGCAAGGGATGCGCAGAGCTGCATCCTGAGCAGTGCCGGGTGGAGGGACAGGATGGAGCTGGGCTCCCACGCTCCCTCCCAGCACCACTGTGAGCCTGCCCCACACCCTGGCACACTCCTTGGGTGGGTGAAAGTGGCTGAAGGAGAGCCCGGTGCTAGGCTCGTTGTTCTGCTGCGTGCCTGGGGGTGCCAGCCTGGTATCAGGTACCAGCGATTCCCACCTTTGCTGGCTCTGCAAACCTCGGAGAGGCTGGAGCTACAGGTTACGGTCCCGGTGCCAGCTTAAGCACCAGGGAACTTCTGCTTAGAGTGAGGGCTCTGCTGCCCGCACCTCACAGATCATATCCCTTACGTGTGGCGTGTTGAGCTTTGAGCGAGAGTTGAATTGAAGCATCTGTGGGGATAACAGCGAGGCTGTGATGCAGCGTGAACTCTGCTGTATCAGCTCCTTAATCGTGGGCACTGATGCCCTGCACCGCGGGCTGTGCCAGCATCTATCTGCGCGTGGGAATCAGCAACCTGTCCTCGTCTCAGCTCCCTCCTGTCCCGCACCCTTCCCCGCCACAGCCTCCTGCCGCTGCACAGCTCTCCCAACATCCCCAGCCCCCTGCGGGGAGATGCTCGGAGCTGGGGAGGGGGGAACGTCCGTGAGGGGCAGGGCTTGCTCCTGGCAGCACCTCCCGGGGATCTCCGACCCACGCTGGAGACCTGCCCTGCAGTAAGCTCCGTGAAATTCAATTTATCTCCCGCAGAGAGAGAAGAGCTGAGTCAGGCACGGCTGGATGTTTTCAAGAGGGCAGAAGTGCTGTGATGTATTTCAGCTCTTGCTACTGGGATTTGTAAGCCGTTCCTCACGGATTCCTTTCCACGTGTGCTTGAAATTAAAAGCAGTTGGAGCAGGCATCACTAGAGCAGGAATGATGTGTGAGCTGGAGAAAGGGGAATGTGGGAATTAGTTTTCATTATCCACACTTCTTTATCCTAGTTTAAAAACTGTGAGTCCCACCATCCCCTTGTCACCAGAAAGAACTTGTCCGACCTCTCCGTGGGACAGTTTGTGCTCTGGGATGGAGACTTGGTGTCCTGGCACCACAGTGCCACCATCACCTCCTGTCACCAACGTCACACCTGCAGCCAGGAGCCAGTGCCAGGCTCCCGGGCTTCATTAGGGAGATGGGAATGGCCATCACTCCCCTGGCAGAGCGTCACGTGTGAAAAGTAATTCAGGGGAAAGAAAAATGCCACCATTCCCTGGCAGAGAGGCACAGATAGTGCTGGGCTGAGCGCTGTCCCATCGGCCAGGATCTGGGGATGGGGACAGCCTGGGGGCAGGGGATGCTCTGGGGGCCAGGAGGAGTGTGGACCTCCCCACAGCCTGAGCAGATGAAGGCTGCTAGTCCAGCCTGGTGGGGAAAAATGTGCCACCCAGCTCTTTTTGTTCCTGCCTGCTCTTTGCCATGGCAACTCCAAGAGGTCGCAGTCCCTCCCTCCAGCCTTGGGCACGATAAAGACAATTTGTGAGCTGCTGCCTCATGGAGAGGCTTTTCTTGGGCAGTGCCAAGCAAAGTGGGAGTTGAGCAGGGGAAGAAAAAACCTAAACCCAAATTGCTTAAACCCAGACTCTCTTCCCCCCTTTTTATCACCATCTCCTCCTTACCCAACCACGGTGCTCCTGCAGGCAGGGCAGCCTGGCCCTGGCACGGGAGGAGGCGTCGTGGTGCCAGGGTTCTTGGCAGTGCCCACCCCAGCTCCTGCCTGATGCTCTGCCCTGTGTTTCCCACCCCCCGTGCCAAACCCTGACCCTGCCGTGCTTTCTGCCTTGCAGCCTCCCCCTTCATCATCGCCATGCTCCTGGCCAGCCTCAACAGCTGCTGCAACCCCTGGATCTACATGCTGTACACCGGGCACCTCTTCCACGACCTGGTGCGGCGCTTCCTCTGCTGCTCCACCCGCTACCTGAAGTCGCGGCCGACCTGCGACCTGAGCGTGGGCAGGAAGAGCACCTCCTCCTCCTTCGTCCTCAGCTGCAAGAGCACCAGCCAGAGGAGCTTCGCCCAGCCCTCCACGACGTGAGGGCATCGCCCGCCGCGCCGCCCTGCTGGGAAGCTGGGACTTGGAGAAGCGAGGGGAGCTCTGTATAAATAGGTGTGTGTCTGGCTGTCAGCATGTGCAGTGGGCATTATTTAACGGAGGTGGGAGTCAGGGGAGGGCTTCTGTGCTCCAGGTTTCAGCGCTGCCAAGGGTTGGGTGCCAGGAACCCGCTTCTGAGCCCCCAAACCACGGACAGCAGCGGCTTTTAGATCCCACCGGCAGGGATGGCTTTGCCCCGAAGGGCCCCACGCTGCTGGGGCAGGGATGTGGTATCCCACAGGTGCAAGGGGATGTGGCACGGGGTGATCGGTGCCACCTTGGGCACCCGGGTTGCTGCCAGCAGCAGGAAGCCCACGGGATGGCAGTGCCAGGCACTGCGCTTGCTTCGCTGGAAGCGCTGTGGGGCAGAGGACACCCCACCCCTGCACCCCTGCTCGGTGCCAGCCCTGCTTCCCCTGGCACAGAGCTGGACTCTCCTGCTGCCACGGGCTGGGGGGGCAGCAGGGACAGAGCTGGGGACAGGAGACCACCAACACATGGGTGTCCCAGCTCCGCTCTGTGCCAGGCTGCACCGGGGTCCGCAGGTGCCAGGGCAGAGGGCACGAGTGCCAGGCCAGGGGATCTGTGCAATAACACGTTTGCTGAGTGTGCTCAAAAGCTTCTCCAAAGGCAGGCGTGTAGGACTATAGCTGGACTCTGGGGTTGGGGGGGGTTGCACAGGGAAACTCCTGTGAGTCCCCGAGGCCAAGCTTCTGCTTTGGGTTTACTGCAGATAGCATTTATTCTTCTACACCGATGCACTTCTCTCGCTCTCTGATGCACAAGGTCATGCTTAGGGCATGGATTTATTTTTTATTGTTAAGAAATACCTGTAAATAAAGTTTTCTGGCTGTGTCTTGATGGAAAGAGGGGAAGGGGGGGGTGAAGTGCAGCAGACCCAGAGGATGAAGGGACGGGGAGCAGCACTTGGAACGCAGCACCCGATTCCACAAGGCTGCTTTTGCTTATAGAGTGGTGCACCACGTGCTCAGGGTCTGCATCTTGCTTTGTGCCACCCCGTGGAGCTGGCAGTGACAGCCCTGGGTGGGTGGGACAGCTGGGGTGAGGTGGGATGCTTTCCCGTGCTGCGGGTGGGATGCGGTGCCCGGGGAGGGATGCTCTGCTCGGTGCCCCTGCCAGGGCCCTGCTGGCAAAGGGTGGCATGGTTTGGCCTCACCTGTTTGGAATTGATGTGAAAAGTGCATTTAAATATGTACTTTATCTTTCCACTGCCATCAACAGGTATGTTTGCACCCATCAGACCCTGGCATCCCTTTGGTTTTTTTTGGTAGCAGCTTCACCTCAGCTCTTGGCACAACCCAGCACACTCAGCCTTGGTGTGTTCTGCTGGATGGTTTAAACCCTTAGGGAAGCACGTGGTGTTTCCCTCCTCGAGCATAATTAGATCCCACCCAACACAAGGAGGGAGGTGGGGGGCTCACTGGTGAACCCTCTGGCTGCCAGGGAGACACTGCACCGTGGGGTGTCACCAGTTTGGATGTGAGCAGCCAGCTCTGGGGTAGGTTCTGTGTCTGGGGAGCCCATCAACTGCAGTGGGGAGATCAGAATTTTGGAGGATTTGAGGTTCAAGCTGAAAACTACTAGAACAAAAAAAGAAAAATTAATATAATCCCAGCGTTGTTTTAAATGATGTTTATTCCCACAAAAAAAAAAAAAAAAGCTTTAAAAAATGCTCATGGTAAAATGTTTTTTGGATAATTTTTTTTTTTCTATTAGAGATATCTTAAATATAGATTTATGGGGGTTTTTTTGTCACTCCATCCACCTCGGGGCCTGGTGTCGTGGGAGCGTGGGTGCTGTTAGCTGTGGAATAACACAAGTCCACAATCCCAAGCCACTGGAAGAACACCAATAGAAAACCTGGCTCTTTCTTGTCCTTGGCATGGTGCTAGAAGAGACTTTGGCTCCAAATCTCTGCTGGAAGCCGGGGGAAAAAAGCACATGAACACAATTGAGAATAACCTCTGAACAACGAGACCTCCCGGGCCCTGATTCAGCAAAGCACTTAAGGCCAGAGCCAAGGAAGTGTTTTAAGTGCCTCAAGGTTGGAGTGCAGCTTCTGGAAGATGGACCAAACAAATTAATTGACAATACAGGGGAGCAAATCGCTCCAAATTGGGCTTTTTTTCCCCCCCCTCATCCCTGTGTTTTCACACACAGTGAGCATCAAAGTGCCAGGGATGGATCACCAGTGGCCCAGGCTCAGCAGGACGTGCTGCCCTGACCTCGTGCACTAGTCGGACTGGGTGTCAAAGCTTTGCTGAAAGGCAAACAGGTGTGGAAAATGGATTGGATTCGCTATTCTACCCATAAAACTCTGTGTGAATGAACACGGGGGCTCTCGTGCCAGCAACTACTTGCAGCAAGTAATAGTTCACGTGC
The DNA here is from genome assembly GCA_024611195.1 of Ceyx melanurus. Classification (NCBI taxonomy): domain Eukaryota; kingdom Metazoa; phylum Chordata; class Aves; order Coraciiformes; family Alcedinidae; genus Ceyx; species Ceyx melanurus. The sequence goes on from JANHGL010002944.1 coordinate 13,646, forward strand.
AAGTGCTGCTGCGAGTGTCACGCTGGATGGGGAAGCAGGCAGGGTTTGGTCTGTTGTCCAGCAGCACCTCCACACCCTCGCTTCTTGCTCAGCTGCCCGGGGCTGTGGTCCAGGAGATGCTGCGGGTCCTCCCACTGGAGCAGGGCATGATGCCGGGGGTCCTGGAGGGCAGAGGGCTCTCCCTGGGCCGCTCACCAAGCCTCCAGGGGCTTTGGGATGGAGCAAGGGGCAGCCTGGCACGCCTGAGCCTGCAGGGAGCATCCCCTCCGGCCAGCTCTGCCCGCTGCTCCCCGGGCGCCCGAGGGCAGGAAGGCGGCGGGAGCCAGCGAGGGCTGCGTGGAGGGGGGCGGCTGTGCCAGGGGGCGGCCTCGGGGACCTAGGTCTCCTTCCTCACAGCCACTCGGATGTTGCTGCAGATCCTGGAGAGCGCCTCGAAGAGCGGGTCGCAGAAGGTGTGGATGCAGAGGGAGTAGATGCGGCTGACGCACTGGATCTCGATCAGGTAGCTCTTGATGCAGGGCACCACCGCCCAGATGTGGCAGAAGGAGATGAGGGCGAAGAGGAAGCCCCAGACCACTGCCAGGGGGATGCCCAGGACGGCGGAGAGCAGCCGGTAGCACCAGTACTTGCTGACGGTGAAGGTGGTGTAGCTGGTTTTCCAGATGCCATCAAAGCTGTAGGTTCCCACGGGCTCGGCTATCACGTCCTCAAAATCCACCTGGGAGCAAAGAAAACAGAGGTCGGGGGGGGGGGTCAGGGGGCTAAAAGGGGCTCCACTGCAATATGAGGATGTGCTGCAGTGTGAGAAGGGGCTGGAGGGAGCAAGAGCTGTACCAGGGGGGTCCCCCGAGCAGACACAAGCCCCGTTGCAGCAGGAGAGCCCCTGCCCTCGCAGAGGTCCAAGCAGGAGGTGGCACAGGGCTCCTGGCAGGGCTCCTACTTCCCTGGTCCCACTCACCGAGCTGTGGGCAGTGGTTCCTGCTGGGACCCATGGGGACAGGAGCTGTGCATGGCAGAGTCCTGCTCCACAGGAAGGTGGCAACACATTCGTTTTATTATTAGCACAATTTATCGTGCTAATAAAACCCACCAGCCCTGTTGCTTTCTGAGTGATGATTGATCTGTGGCGGGGGGGGAGGGAGGTGCCCAGCTCTGTCTGCATCTGTCTGAAGGAGGAGAGTGATGGGCTCACCTCACAGGGATGGTGCTGTACGTGCAGGAGTTGCAAGTGTCTGGGTGACAACTATTTTTACAAGGCTCTGAGCTACGGGCAGAGGTCCCAGTGTGGTGCAGCTGGTCCCCAGGGGCCAGGAGAGCCCAGCTTGACAAACAGCAGGGCCTTCCCTGGGCAGCTGATGTGTCTGTGAGTGTACATCTGGCTCTGGAAGCACTGTGATTATAAACTCATAGAACCACGGGATAGTTTTGGTGGGAAGAGACCCTCGAGCTCATCGAGTCCAGCTCTTCACCATCACTCAGCATCACCTTCGTTTCCCCGGAGCGGGCAGGTGGCACGGGGAGAAATGATGGAATTATCCCGGAGCTCCTCCCAGCAGCTCCCAGGACAGCCCTGCTGCAGGTGGGCTGGGAGCAGAGCAGGCACAGCTGCTTGATGAGCTCATTAGGGGGGCAATTAACGAAGGGATCAGCAGGTTATAAGAGCGGAGTCTCCGCTGGGCTGCTCTTTGTGCTGGCTGCACACCGGGAGAGGGGCTGGAGGAGCGGTGGAGGCAGAGCCTGGATCCTGAGCCTGGCCGCTGGTTTGGGGACCAGAAACGCAGGTACCGCTTCGTTCTTCTGTTCCCTCACTGGGAGGAGGCGCTGAAAGCTCAGCAAAGCCTCCGTGACCTCTGCCACCGCTGAAACAGGGTCTCGGGGGTTGCCTGTGGCACCGTAACCCCCGGGAGGGGGTTATCCATGGTCCCCATCCTGCAGAGTTCCCTCCCCTCCATGGCTCCCTGCACCCCCATCCTGCAGAGCTCCCTGCTTCTCTCCTCTCCATGGACCCCTTCATCCCCATCCTGCGGTGCCCCCTGCTTCCCTCCTCT
>JANHGL010002948.1:0-26946 GCA_024611195.1 Ceyx melanurus
ATGCATTTATACAAATATTGCCAGAAAAAAAAGTCTGGGAAAAAACCACACTGTTATAGGAAATAATTTTAACTATGAGTATTAAGAAACATCTGTGTATAACAAAACTTATTTAATCAAGATGCTACAGTAGTACATTTTCAAGAATACCATGATTCTGTTCTGCCTTAAAAGATGTTTTGTCTCTTCCCCATCATCCTTTGCAAAAAACTTTGTCTAGGCAGAAGTAGCCATAACAGAGAAAAAAGTTGAAGCTGTTCAAGCTCGTTGCCACTAAGAGAGAGACGAAACTGAATCGTGCTGAAACATGACATGGTTTGAGTGAGAACAGAACTAATTATTTTCAGCGATTCTACTTTTCAGCTCAGTTCTTCTAACTGCACTGTCTGAAGCTATCAGCATGTTTTCACAGGCAGTGTCTGCTTCTGGCAGTCATAACACCCCATGTTTAGAGTTACTACCAAGGATAGATGTGCAGACCAAAGCCACTGCTGGATCTTGTCTAGCACATTGAGGGGTGCAGAAAGTAAAAGGCTGTACCTGCAGGGACCAGCAAACAGGACAGGTGATCCTAAACTGACCAACAAGGGATTCCATCCCATATATGTCATATTTGGTATAAAGCTAAGGGATCAGGAGGGTCTCTCTCTGGAGGGGCTCCTTCTCTTTGCCCTTTTGGACTGCTTTGCCAGTTCTGCTCAACTTGGCTTGGATCCTCTTCCCGTTTCTTTCTCGGAGCATCTGAGGAGGACTCTGTCCATTCTGCCTTTGATCCTAATCTGTGTGTTCCTGAATCTGGTACCAAAATCCAGCTCCTGAACACATCTCCCATCTGCCATGGGACCCATGCTGGGAATCTCCTGGTGCTGACTCCACAGCATCAGTGGTGATGGGAATGTAATTACCATTGGGAGGGAATTTATTTCAGTACTAGTTTTGTATATGTTAATTTTTATTATTATTTTCATTTTCATTAAAACTGTTCTAGTTTCCTTTTCTACTCACTAAGTCTCCCTTATTCCCTTTCTCTTCCCCTTTGGAAAGGTAGGTGGGTTAACAAAGAGTGTCTGTTATAGGTCTAAAGGGCTGCCTTGACCCTAAACTGAGAAAAGACAAAGCTGTAGGATGAGATCAATATTTCTACTTTTTAATCTTGTCTCCCCATCTTCTTTTCTTGAATGTTTTTTAAACTTGCCACACACAGTGCTGACCAGTAATAATAATCATATTTATATTGGAATTAATCTTCCTTTACATCTGTTGGCATATGGCTTTCAAGATGCTCCATCCTTTTTTTTGTCAAGAATATATATTGTCAGGGTAAATCAAGTGCAATCATTTGTGTTTCACATCAGCAGAGTTCATTTATGTATATGCAGACAAAAGCCGTAATGAGTTATGGTGACTCATAAAATAAAGATCTTGACTTATGCACATTTCTTATATAAATTTGATCCAAATAAGACACAAAAAAAGACCTAAACTATAAAACAAATTTTCACATTGTTGATGCATACTTGATCTTTATGACTGTGCATTAGTGCTCCGTGTTAATACTTTGCATTTATCTCTTAAAGTTTTCCATTTGAAAAGTTTTAGTGGAACAGATATTAGTATTGAAATATTTAAATAACTTTTCTGACAGAATGTCTTGCAACACTGGTTTGTTGAAGTATAATATAATCTATTTGCTCAGCCCTGGTTGTTATACATAATTTATTATATAAATACAAATTCATCCTAGTAGAATTGCTGAACTATAAAAGAACCAACATGGAGACCTGCCTACAGAAAGGACTGAACTTCTTATTTTTTTTCTGAGACAAAGCACCCCAAACAAACAAACAAACAAATAAACAGAAAACCAAAAAAACACAACAAACCAACCCATGCTTATTTATATTTCTTCTTTATCTTGCATAAGCTATACAGTTACCTTAGCAGCAACTAGTCATCTATTTTCACCCAAGTCAGAATGTATGACTAAGATACTTTCTGGACCCGTCTTTCCTGAGATGATCTTATCAATTATATTAATTTTGTCCTATCAGTCTCTGCTTCTTTCCATTCACTTTAAAGGAAGACCAAAGCATCTAGCTCAGAGGCAATCATCTCAGATGTCATCAGCATTTTCCTTGCACAAAAATCTGACCATTTTACTTCCCCCATTTTCAGAGGTGAATGAATTCTGATGCTTGAACAGAAATGTTCTGGGTTGACCCTGGCTGCCAACTAAACCTCCTCCCAGTCAGTCATGCACTCCACCAAGCAGGACTGGAGAGAGAATTAGAAGGAAAGATGAGAGAAAAAAACCTCCTTCTTCATTGAGACAAAGACAGTTTTTATAAGTAAAGGAAAAAAAGAAAAGAAACAGGTGATGTAAAGACTGTCACTCACTACCTCCTACCAGCAGACTAATGAGCATCAATTACCTTGGAAAGACTCTCAGTTTTGGTGCTGAGAAAAATGCTGTATGGTATGGAATATCCCTTAGGTCAATAATATCTGAAACACTGGGGCATTTGAACACTCTTTTGGTCACAAATTAAAGCCACAGCCACATGTGAAGAAAATGAACTTAATCCCATATAGACTCAGTACAAAAAAAGATACTCATGAAGACATTCCTCAATTGTCATTTCACCCTAGGCTTTATGGATTATGTCTGTATAGAAAAGTGAAACCAGAATGTCACTTTATTTTATCTGAAGAAGTACAGAAACTGACATTTGTATGTTGTATCTGCCAAGGGCATCTATAACACCATAAAACTGTTTCAGGTGCAGGTGTCCAGTCATTGGCAGACAGGGGCTGCAGGGGTAGCCTCTGCAAGGAGAGGCTCAGGTTACTCCAGCTGATTCCAGCCATCTCCAGCAGACCCACCACAGGAAACAGCTGAGCCCTTCAGTGAAGATCATAAATTATAGAATTATTTGGGTTGGAAGGAACCAAAATCATCTAGTCCAACTTCCTTGAAGTGAGCAGGAATATCTTTAACTAGATCAGGTCACTCAGAACCCCACCCAATCTGACCTTAAATGTTTCCATCGATAAGGTACCTATCATCTGTCTGTGCAACCTGTTCCAGTGTTTCACAATCCTTATTATAAATTTTTTCTTCCTCATAGCTAGTCTAGACCTACTCTCTTTTAGTTTAAAACCATTACCGCATCCTGTCACAACAGTCTTTGCTAAAAATAATGCCTCCATCTTCCTTATAGGTGACCTTTAAGTACTGAAACTCTCCAATAAGCTTTCTCCAGCCTGATCAACACCAACTCTCTCAGCCTGTACTCACAGGAGAGGTGTTCTAGCACCCTGCTAATTTTTATGGCCCTCTGCTGGACCCACTCCAACAGGTTCATATCCTTTTTGTTCTGAGGACTCCAGAGAAGGAAATACTCCAGTTGAGATCTCACCAAAACAGAGTAGACAGTAGAATCACCTCCTCTGACCTCCGGGCCCTGCTTGTCTTGATGATGCAGCCGAGAATATGGGTGGCCTTTTGCACTGCGAGCAAACATTTCTGACTTTTAATCCACCAATACCCCTAAATCTTTCTCCACAGGGCTGGTCTCAATCCCCTCATCCCCCAGCCTGTATTGATAGCAAGGATTGACCCAAACTAAGTGCAGGACCTTGCACTTGGCTTTGTTGAACCATATAAGGTTCACATGGGCCCACTTCTCAAGCTTATCAAGATCCCTCTGAATGGCATTCCAACCATCTGGTGTGTCAACTGCACTGTTCAGGTAGTGTTATCTGCAAACATGCTGAGGGTGCACTCAATCCCACTATGTCATTGATATTAAACAACACTAGTGACTGATCTTGATCTGGACATTAAGCCATTAACCACTAACCCTCTGGTTGTAATGATCCAACTAATTCCTTATCCACTGAACAGTCCAGACATCAAATCCATATCTTTTGATTTTAGAGAGAAGGGTCTTGTGGGGACTGTGTTAAAGGTCTTACAGAAGTCCAGATAGATTACATTCATAATTCTTCCCTTCTCCATTGATGTAGTCTCTCTGTCGTAGAAGGCCACTAGGTTGGTCAGGAAGGACTTGCCCTTGGTGAAGCTATTCTGACTCTCTCAAATCACCCCTCCATCCTTTATGTGGCTTAGCATAGCTTCTAGGAGGATCCTCATTATCTTCCCAGACACAGAGGTGAGGCTGACATGTCAGTAGCTCCCAGGTCCTTATTTCTACCCCTTTAAAAAATGCGTGCATTGTTTCCCTTTTTCCAGTCACCTGACTGACAGGACTTTTTAAATATTGTGGAGAGTGTCTTGGTGACTACATCACCCAAATCCAGACAATTTCAGGAAGAAATACAGAAAATTAGACAAAAGACATTTAGACTCAACTTAAGGTTCAGGACAATATTTGTAGGATAGAAATTGGTATTGCTTTTCCTTGTAATATTAAATTAATCTCAAATTTGGCTAGGACACACCTAAAAAAAACCCCCAAAACAAACAAACAAACAAAAACACACAAAAAAAAAGGCAACAAAACCCAACCCTCAAACAAAATACAACAAAAAAAGCACAACTCACATATGATCAGAATATACTTTTTCAAGCTTTAAGTGGATACATTGTAAAATACTTTGTACAAACATCTTTTTGTTCCTAGTGTCAACATCTCCTAGCACTACTTTATGATTACTGTTTCAAGGTACAGAGACAATTAAAACACAATGCCTGAATATTTTAATCTGTTAAAGGACTAAATAAAGACAAAAATATCCCTAATGTTTAAGACCAAAGTCTATTTATACCAGTAGCCTATCTCCAAAGAGGCCAGTAAGAGATGGTGAAGAAAATAATGTAAACACAACCAACTAAACCTAAGCAACACAAAACAAACAAAAAAAAAGCCCGACAGTGTAAAATTGGTATAAACCCTTTCTTTGATACTTCCTTCCATCATGTGGAAATATATCCTTTAAGGGTTTCCCGAACTGAGGAATCAAGTTAATAAAGTATAATAGCTGTTGATAGTCTTTCATTTTGTATAATCACTTTTAAAAACCATTTATGCACGTGGCCTCCACAATGAAATTATGTGATCTGTGAAAAAATCCTTCCTTTGTCACATGTAGCCTTGATACATAATAATTTAATCTATTGCAAAAATACTGATTGCTGGCATGGGAAATATTCCCCCTTTCCATGACGCGTTTGGCTTCACCATTTTTTGTTACAGCCTTACAGCCTTCCTCCATCATTCTTTTATTTTTCTTCTTTTTTTTATTTTTTTTTTTTATTTTTTCCTTCCAAGACTCTTACTGCATTTAACTTGTCCTTGGACATAATCTATTCTCTACGCATGATCATTCTTGTCACTATCCTCTGTACCTTTCTCAGTTCTTGTATATCCTTTTGAAATGAGGGATTAGGACTGTGTATGGTATTCAGGATATAAGCACCATCATAAAGTGAATTTCTATGGATTTCTATGGTTATATAGTATTTCATATTTTCTTCTCAAATCCTTCCTTGATAATTACTAACATTCTGCTTGCTTGTGTAACCACAGCAGAATATCGATCTGATGTTTTCTGAGAAATATCCAGTGACTCTAAAATCCTTTTCTTGGATTGCAGTCATGACTTTAGAGTCCATCACAGCATATGAGCATTTACTGCTGTTGTAACCATGCTGATTGTTTTGTACTTTTTGACATGAAATTTTATACTACATAATATCATGCAGCCAGTGAGTCTTGCAAGTTTTTTTTCTGCAGAATTTTGCAGTCAGATTTAGTTTAGTGTTTCTTGAATAATTAAACAAGTAATTAATAACTATAGCATAACATATACATGAGAAAACTAAACAAATATAGGGAAGGTATTTATTATCATTTCACTGCTCAACCTTGCAGGTTTAATGTTATTTTAGTATTTTAAAGCTATGATTTAAAAAAGTAGTTACATTGTCTCAGGTGGACATCGGTAGATAATTATGTGTACACACACATGCACTTACAGTCATAAGTATATGTATGGTCACTAAAATAAAAAAGACTAATAGCTATCAAAGTATTCAAAATACTATCAGACATATACAATAATGCCTTAAAAAAATAAAAGAGTACAACTTATCCATAAAAATGCACATAAGGACACATACAAACACCAACTAGTGTAAAGAGATTGTGTACCACAGTCAATTCCTCCAGGGCACCTTATCATATAAGGAAGTGTCTGAATGGCAGTGGGCATTCTCCATTATACATGAGTATCCGTTGTCCTGTAGTCAACACATCTTGATTGCAAATTATTATTTCAAGTACCTCAACCTTTAAAGTAAAAATAAATAAATTAAAAAAAAATAAAAGCAGAACAAATAACACAACAAGCAAACTAAAAATAACCACCCCAAACAATCAAACAAAAAAGCAATACAAACAAACAAAGGAAAAATAAGTTGGTTTTATTCATGCCTTGGAGTTTTGCAGTATTGTATGATTGACACGGAAAGAAATATTATGTTGCACAATTCTAAGGCAGACAGGCCCAGGGCTATTCAGATGAGAGAACTAATAACCATGCTAGCAAAAGAAATTTCTTATTAAAACCTTGTTAAGGAACTACAATAATTCATTAAGGGTTATATCATTATAAAAATCCATCATATTTATAGACTAGTTTCTCAGGGCTTCAGTTTAGTAAAGTTTGACATGCCCTTTATACTTTATACTCTGAAATTAGATAAAGCTAAAAATTATTTATGCATCAAAAATTTTAAACATTCTATAAAGCACAAAAATAACTGTACACAGCTTCCTAATCTTGGCATAGTACCTCAGGTGTTCACAGACTAAGAAAAAACTTCTTATAAAATGGACAGTTTAAGACCTTGTACATTCCATAGAAAAAGCTGCTTACATTAAAAACAGTGGGAATGCAAAGGTCTTCAGTGGGAATAAGCTTTTGCACATGAAAAGAAGAACTAAGAGTAGTATCAAACTGTTCTAATGAATGAGACCAAATAAAATAAATAAATAAAAGAAAAATATTAAGAACAAAAATCCAATAAATACAAGCAACTGTGATTTAAAAACATTAAGGTTCAATAGGTATTTTGCAGGATTAATTTCTGTCCTTTTTCCATTTCTGGCTAAAATTAGAGAAATAATATTCTCCCAGCACAAATCCTGTTTTAATATTTAACATGAAAAGAGGAAAACTGCATCAGATGCAAAGATTATTTATGTTTCCCTCAGAGAAGTAAAGGACAGACCACAAGTAAATATTTGCCTGCATCAATTTGTGGGTAATGGATAATGCTACACATCATGGTCACCAGCAGTACCACAGTGACATTAGCTGCAGAGAATAAATCCTGCCCAGAAGGTCAAATTGCTCTGAATGGACCTGCAGACGTGTGTCTGTCAGTGGCATAGGTTCATGATGAAATGGGTTGTTTGGACCCCATCTACTAGTGGGCAGTGGTACAAATTGACTCTATGCAGTCCCTCACCAGTCATCAGCCAGATGTTTATATCCAAAGTTGTACACTTTTTCACATGCATCATTAAGATTCATTTAGATTAATACAATGCTCAATTTTATTATATGCCCAAGTCACAGTACTTCCAGAATGTCTAGAATATGGGGTTTTTTTTTCAGTTAATACTGAAATTAATATAAATATATCATACTAATTGGCACACTTTTTGGCTGTCATGCTGACAGGTCAAGTACTGAATGGCTTGTGCAAACTGGAATAACCTCTCACTTTTGAGATCATCTTTGGCAATCAGAATTGAGGCACATTGGAAAAAGCGTAGGTAACCCTGCACTATTGATACTTCGGGTTTATGAGGTCTTTGGAAGATGATTGATTTTTCCTTCCACAGTTAAGAGAGAGTACTCTTATTGTCAGCGCTGTCAGACATTCTTTGTAAATACTAAATTTGCAAATGACCACTTGTGCATGCTCTTGATAAAAATGTAGAAGCCATGTAATGCATATACACTGTAATGCTCAAAATAAGATTTTGAGCAAAGAGAAAGCATATATATAAAGAAAATTTATTTTTAGCATAACTGGAATCTTATCAATGTAGTCATTATTAGTCCAAATCTAAGTTTTAAAGGAAAATATTAATACAGTTGGAACTGCTATATGTGCACTCCTTAGTTTCTAGACCTTTCCCTGTTGGTGTGTCCCCCACCCTGTCCCTACTCCTTGAGGCCCTAAAGTTGGTAGTTTCATTATAGTGTAGAGGGAATCAAAACAGTGACCTGTCAGCAGCTGGGGTATTTTACCAGGAGTAATGTGGTGCTCGTGATGATGATGTCTTTCTTCTCACTCTAAGGTCCACTTGGGGTTATTTTTCTGTGTTTTCTAGCATGATTTTACACCTTTGCTCTTTCTCCATTGCTCTACATCTGACTTACTATCTTTCTCACCCCTAAAACCCAGTTTTGCTCAGTTCCAGGTCTGAATTTCTGTAACTGACCATGGGTGAATTGTTTATTGCTGTGGGGTCTCCAGTGTCAGCCTGCACCCACTCCTTTTCCTCCTGTGCTCCTCCACACTACACCCTACATCTTAATCTCTATAGGTCTCGGCTGTTGTACCAGGCCTACAATACAGAACTGTAGAATTGTTACTGCTAAACTGAGTGAAAAAATGCTGAGGGCAGGTCAAGACAAGTTCAGGTAGGGCAGGTCAAGACAAGTTCAGGTAAGACAGACCTGATGAACCTCAGTCCTGAGGTTTCTGCAATCTTGGTACAAACCTTATGGACTGTTACTTACAATGATAGTACTCTATTATAGGGTTACAGGGTAATGGCACATCATGTCTTGCACTGACTACTGTGTATCCTCTGCAAGGATAAAATACATCTATGAATGTTTCCATAAACACAGAGATCCTAACCCTCTATTTCACCCCACTCATTTTTTTTGTAATATGTGTTAAATTAGCACACATGAAATACTATTTCTTTTTGTTTTAATGAGAAATAACAGCTGACATTTCAGCATTAAGGGGGAGTAGGCAATGAACTCTCTGTGTAAGAAAAATCTCCCTTTTTCCTTTGACATTTACCCTGGAAAGGATATTTGACATCGGGGAATGGAAGTATGGAAGAATGACACAGAGAACAAAAGAGAATAGGTTACCAGTTGTTCCTGAATGTAAATGAAAAATAGACACTGGGGTCTTTCTAGTTTCTTTGAAAGTCCGAAGCCGACACCGGATGTAATATTCTTTATAACCTCTTCCTGACACCAGATAGATATTAGATTCTTCTTTTCCCTGGCAATATTTTGAAATGAAATCGGTAGTGCCACCTGCTGTGAATATTTAAACTTTCCTCTCTCACAGCTCTCTGAAAATGAATAGGCTCATTTGTTTTAATATAACTCCTTTAACTATGCACTTCAGGTGTGTAATCTAAACTACTCAACTCATCATCAGAATGGTAGGTAAAGCAATGCATAGAATTAACACACAGAATAAACCTGAGAAAATGTGGCAGTCCAGTTAAAAAAATTCCTGTCTGTTCATAATTGTACAGCAATAATTTTGACTTCTCATTAACTGATATTTTGCTCTCTTTGATGGTTGCCAGCTGGTGTAGACTCGGTTCAATGTGTTCAGTGTTAAATTTTAAAGCCCTATGTGGTTGCATCCTGGTTATTTAGTTCAGTTCAGTTTTCAGATGAATAAATGCAATAAGAAGGTTGTGCCTCTTCAACCTCCACAGCATGTTTTGTCTCAGCTGTGCAAAATGAAGAAATAGGACACACTGCAATCTCTCTGAATTGCACTGACTCCATGGAGTGGCAGATAAACCTAAGCAGCTGCATATTTTATGCAGTTTTGCAGGAGCTCAGAACATAGTGGTAAGCAAAAGTTAACTATGTTTATGTCTTCAGCTACTGTTACTCCAAAAAAAAGTCCCAGAGCTATCTCTGAGAAATGAATGAATGGACACAGGTTATTTTCCAAAGCAGTTAGGTATGGCAGGAATGGGACACGGATGTCTATTGGACTCTTCTGTGATTTAACTGAATAATATATTGTAGATATAATATAGCTATGGTAGATTCAGTAACCATTCAAATGTTGCTATCTCATTATGTTTTTTTCACTAAATGAGATTAATTTTCTGTGCTGTTGTATGCATTTTGTTGTAAATTAGGTGAACTACCATTATGGTTACTCAGCATATTCTTTATAGGATTTACATTTTTCTCTAACTGACCCAGGATTTCTTGTGTTGCACATTTTAAAAACATATTTGCTGCTTCCCTGGACTCTATTTCAAAGCTGCAAGAACATTTAGGCCAACATTTATTTTAAATAGCCTGATCACACTGCTTTTTGTCTTTCATATTGCTGTCTCAGTCAGATGAATCCAGAGTCTGAGCAGGATTGTCTGCACAGACATACAGCTGTCATCATTTTATATAGTCTGTATCACACGTATGCCATGTTTCAGAGCTAGAAGGTCACAGGGCAGCAAATCTCAGATGCATTAGCCATCCTAGTAAATCCATGACTCACTAAGTTGTTTCACCTTCCTGTGGTATTGTTACCATCTTGAGCTCTGACTGTGTGATTTGTTGTCGTTCATAACAGAAAACTGTCAAAATGAATGTATAGTTAAACACCAAAGACTAAATGACCTGACTCACTCTCTGTCTGTATTAGCACCCTTTCCTTCTATCAGTGGTGAAATCACCATTTGCATTAGAGCCTAAGGTGCTCTTTCCTTTTTTCTGCCAAATTGTTTTCACAGACCATCTATCACCACCTGAATGCCTATCAGAGGCCTGGTTTTCTTCAATTAATATTAATTACTGCTTAATCCAGATATAAATCCTTGATAAGTTTTGAGATTATTTTATATATATTTTTTATATTTACCTCTAGTTCCATCAACTCATATAACAGCATTTTTTACAGAAGTCAGAGGAAATTTGTGTGTACTATGAGATTAATAGATCATCTTTCCTCATTCCAATTTAAAACAAATGAACCACTTCTCTCCTTCCTTTCTTATTTGTTCAAATTATTTGAGCTGTGATGCATATATAGTATCTGCAATCATATAATGGTCTACTTCTATGATTCCCTTTATTTTTCCTGTTTTATTTTCTCTTGGTTATTGTTTCCTTTGATTATTCCCACAAGGTGTGCATTTGGCATGAGTGGGAAAGAGAGAACTGCAACAGATAACATCTTTCAGCAAAAATACCTTCCTCTACTATAAAATTCTCGATCATTTCAAAACAAAGAGCACCAAAACTCATCCAGCAGAACAGAAAATGTTTGAACTGTCTCTGTTGCAGCCAGAAACTAAGCTTTGTTGTAAAATACATATCTATGTTCCTGAGCCATAAGCAAACTCAGTAGAATAGGGATATTGTTGAGATTTACTGATAGGACTGGAACTGCTTTGCAAATGTGTATTACTGCAAAACCATTTAAGTTTGCTTCACATGTTGACCTAATAACTTATATGAGTCCCAGGAATTCTAAATATTAGTCATGGCTGGAAGAACAGTCTTCCTTTTTTTTTTTTTTTTTCTCTCTCTCCTTGTAAATATGTTATATGTACCTGATACCAAATTGACTGTCTTCCATGTTACAGGGCAGTGAACAAGCAAATAGAAAAAAAGTTTCCATGAAAGATTCCAGTGTTCATGCTATAACATGCTTCCTCAATAATGCCTTCTGTAAAATTACTTTAAACAGGCTAACTCCTTGAAAAGTTGAAGATACATAACAGAAAACTATTGTAACAGAGAGCTGCAGTCACACAGCAGGTGTGTAGCGGTGGAGTTAACAGCTGCTTCTTTCTCTGGAGAAAGATATGCAGCACTAAAGGCAGTTACAATCTTTTAGTAAAGATGCCACTGATGATGTGTTTTATTAAAGTGACAGGCTAGCTGCAGAGCATTTCCAATCCCACCACCCCATTTCAAAGAAGATACGTAGAATCATCTAGTGAATACAGAGACTGTGATCCCATAGAGCTTCTCATGACAAGTGCTGCCAAAAACATGGGGATCTTTGATTTAGCTGCATCCTGGTTTGATTGTTGGTTTTCCTCTAAGCTTGTTTATTGGATGATGGGGAAGGGAGGGTGTTATGAGGTGTTTTTTTTGGGGAGTTCTTTGTTTTTTTCTTTGGAGGGGGTGTTGTTATTTATGTTTCTTTTAATGAAGAACCCCTTCAATGATACACTTCAATTAATCAACTGTTGGAGTAAAGACAGATTCCTTCAAATGTCAGCCTGTGTCTGATAAAGAATGTGAATAATTGAAACCCAAAAAAACACAATTGTTTTCATTTAAATTATTTGTCCCCTAATATAAACACAGAAGGAATCCAGTCAGATTTATGAAATGTCAGTCTTTGAAAATAAGTTAAACATATTTTATAAACAGTTTTTCTCTCCCTTTTCCCTTCAAAAATTATTAGCTCTTTGACCGTACTTAAAATAATATGTCAAAATTAAAATCTACTGTTTACTAAACTTCCTAAAAAGCTAAAGGAGTGAATACTAAAGGAGTATCCTGATTCTACCTTTGAAAACATTTTTTAAATTTATCCACCAACATTATTATTGCATAGATTCAAATATAGAATTCAGCTAAGTATATTCCATGGGATGTAGTCTTTATTTTTCAGGTCAGCATTGCATACGGTGTTCTTTATTCATCTGTGATATGGACAGTTTCAGTGTGCTATTCCTTTCACATGGGCCATGGAGTGATGGTTTGATGTTTTCTAACTAATGAATGTACAACTCCCTGCTCTTAAAGATGTTACAACTTCAAAAAAAAGAATAACAGAAAAATGAGAAAGGAAGGAGGTTGTTTGTCACTTTCTTATACAGTGAAACCAAGACCTAGAAAGAAAATATTGGCTTATCCTGGAAGGTTTTAGAAGTACAGACTATTGAATCAAAGTGGCAGTCCCAGCCCTGAACTGTAAAAACATTTTGTGTGAGAGCTGCTGGCATTTCCACCCCGAAATGTAAAATGGGCTTTGTATGTCCTAATTCTATCATCTGCCTTTACAGGATTTTGATGACTTCCCTTGCCAGGACAGCTGCTAGTGAACTAAAAATACATCTGCACATCCAAATGTAGGTGGGATGAGGTACTATTAAAACTCACCATTGTATTTGTCTCTTTATCATTTGTGATTTGATTTTTTATTATTCCACTTAAATAAGTTCCCATTCAATGCCTTAGGCAATTGTTCATAAAACTTGAAACAATTTCATCAGTGTTTTCTGAGGACTAACCAAGCAGCTGGTCTGAACAGAAAGAGCTTTCACCAGGGATCTCGATTGCTCCCAAAACAGATCTTTTCCTCCCACAAAGGTGCATTTCAGCAGACCTGCTGGAAGTCTTATGTGACATACAGACTCTTTGGGTAAACCAGTCTCCAAAACCTTATTTTAGCTCCTCTGGCAGCTTTACTACTCCAGAGATTTCCAAGCTGCTGTTCTTTGCTCTGATAGAGAGATGTATGGTAAGACAGGGTAACAGAACAATGCAACTTATGAAACTGGCAGTAAAGATGAGCAGAAAGGGAGTGAAAGTACTTTGAGGCGATAGGACAACTGTCCATTTGTAATAAAAAACAAAACAAAACAAAACAAAACAAAACAAAAAAGAAACAACAAAAAAAAGAAAATCAAACAAACACAAAACAACAACAAAAAACCCGAAGCAAACCAAACTGAATTAAAACAAAAAAACAAAAAAAACCCCTAGACTCCTTTAAAATATGCTTTACCATTGCTCTGCCAATCAACATGCATGAGAATCAAATATCTGGAGCTATTTTATTATCTGAAGTTTGAAGTTCACTTTAAAAGAAACCAATTTTTTAAAGTTCATCCCCTTGCATCTAATTTGAGTGCCTTCTGAAAACTGAACAAGAAGACAGCTAAGGAAAGTCGGTATCTCTTTACTAGAGAAGCAGGAGATTACCTGTGTGTTTTTAGGCTTGCACAGTGATAAAAGTTTTATGCGTCTTCATATTACAAAAGCCAAGTCAGTCCTAATTGTAATAATGATTTGGCAGCAGATTTCCTTATCATAATATTCAATGCTTACTTACATTGATATAGGCTTAGTAAAAATAGTCTGGTGGAATGGGATTTACATCCAGATTTAATTTACCTGGATATAAGTGCCTAAAGAAAAGATAGATATATACATTTCTTATGTACTTAAGGGAGTTTTAATCAATAAAGCCAAGAAATACTGGAGAGCAAATAAAAGGACCAGCCTTTAAAAGTCTACCAAAAAGTGACCTGAACTGCCCTCCAGATTGCTTCTCAGATTACTCTGATCTACAACCTCTTCCCAAAGGTCTAGAGGACCACAGGTTGATCTCACATTGATTTCAAGTCTGATTGATTTCAGAAAATACATCTTTGTCTTTGACCACTCACCAAGGGGAGACAGACCCAGCCTGCCCCACAGCAGAGAGTTAGATCATGGCATACAGGGTTTTCCTGAGGTTTTCCTTTGTTAGGGAAGCACCAGGGTCTCAAAGAGACCTGCCAAGAGCCAGCAGCATTCCCAGGAGAAGCTGATGAGGTAGGGGTGTTGCCAGGGAAACCATGACCATCCCCACACCCATAAAAGAAGCCCCTGGGAAGCACAGTGACCAGAGCAGGCAAACCAAATGCAGTGTGGCACCTGTTGCGACACTGAGCAAGAAGGACACTGGAAGCTCTGACAGCTCTTCGTGGGAGGGATGATTTCCACTCAGCTGAAAGCCATGGACTCTCTAAGCTCTGCACCCACCACAACTGGTGCATCTTCCTAGATGGTGTTCCAGAGGGAACATTCAGCCACCCTGGGGTAAGCCTGCAGTCTGTGCCTGGATCTCACACTGGCATAGGGCAGCAGCAGCCGCATTGAGCTCACCTGTGGGAGGTGCACCAAGGTAAAGGAACTTCTCCACTTAGTGACAAAGCTCCAGGAGGAGGTGAGTAGGTTGAGGAGCATCAGGAAATGTGAGAGGAGATTGATTACTGGAACCACATCCTACCTTCCCTGAGACAAGCCCAACAATCTGATAAAACACGTAACACAGAGGATTCCTTTTCCCCTCTCAATCTGACTGAACACCGGAAGTGACCGGAGAGGGGACACACCTGCTATGCCAGACAAAACCCCCACTTTCCCAGGTGTCACTGAACAACAAGTACAAGCCCTTCAAGTAGAACATAATAATAATAATAATGAGCATAATTCATTCAGCTCAGAAGTGTTGTCAAAACTGTCAGCCTTTTCCCTACATCAAAACTATTTCTACAAAGAAAAAAGATGGGTCATTGTCATGGGCTTTTCCCTTCTGAAGGCTCAATATGCAGACCAGGCCTTCTTCTTAGGGAACTCAGCTGACTCTGTGGTCTGGGTTAAAGAAGTGGTAAGAAAACTGCCTACCCTGATACTGTCCTCAGATTATTATCCATTACTGACTTTTTGGGTATGCAGTGTAGCTGGAGTTGTTTAGACTGGGAAAAAGGAGGCTCAGGGAAGAGCTTATAGCTCTCTAAAACTACCTGAAAGGAGGTTGTAGCAAGGTAGGTGTTCGTCTCTCACATAACAAGGAACAGGACAAGAATAAATGTCCTCAGGTTGTGCCTGTGGAGATTTAGATTGTGTACTAGGAAAAACGTCTTCATCAAAAGGACCATCAATCAGAATGCCCCTGGAAGTGGTTGAGTCACTATCCCTGGAGTTAATGTCCTTGTTTCAGCTATGATAGTGTTAATTTTCACCAGAAGCTGAGAGTGAGACACAGTCAGGACAGGTGAACTAGCCAAAGGGATATACAATACCTACCAATGTCATGCTTACTACATAGTTATGGACAAGATCATAGGCCATGCTCAGTCTAGGTTTGCACATTTTTATCCGGAGTTAAGCGAAGTTTGTCCTGTTTGTATTACTTGGCTTTATTTGTCTCATTACTGTTATTATTGTTTTTGTTTACTTCTTCTTCTGCGTTGTTGTATTAAATTCTTCTTATCTCAGCCCATAATTTTTTTGATATTTTTCTCTCTCTTCTCCTTCCTGCTCAGGGGGTGGAGGAGGGCAGCAAATGAGCAGCCACATGGTGTTCAGCTCCCACATGGGTCTAAACTAGGACAGGTATTTAAAATACATGTAGATGTGGTGCCTAGGGACGTGGTTTAGTGGTGACCTAGTAGTGGCGGATTACTGGTTTGACCTGATGATCTTAAAGGTTTCTTCTAACCAGAACAATTCTATGATTCTATGATACTGTTATTCTATGTTTTTATATCCTAGTCCTCAGCAATGCACCTGCATATGGATAAAAATCCCTTATCTGCAAAGTTCTCTCTGTATACCTTAATGTAGTGAGATGGGGTCAGGAGTACTGGGAAAACAAACATATAAAGACAGACGGGTTTTAGAGTAACCGTCTTTTAATTTAATGGGCTACCCTGATACACTTACTTCCTTAATTAAGCCTCAAAATTAATTCAATATTCAAAGGGTCTGAGTACTATCAGTTCCATGTGAATTCAGTGCTCTTCACAGACTAGAAAATGTTTTAGAAATTGTCTGGGCAGCAGGTGTAACTGGAAGATATAGTCAGTTTTATTGCAAATTGAAAAAAATTGTATTTGGGAGTCATACTGACACCCAATGGTATGAAATCAGACACTGCGGAATTTGCAAAAGTACAAAGCTATGATAAGCCTTATAATCAGAACGATATTTAAAAACAGTGAAAGATTTCTGTAAATGAATCAATAACCTACTTCAAGAATAAAAACACATAAAAATTTTACACACATGGAAAGAATGAAAATGGATAGAATTTAATAATAAATCTTTAAACCTTAAAGATATGATTTCTTTAGCACCTCATATTCAGCTTGTTGATGTCAAGGTACCTCTGACAACATCAGCAAATGAATGTGAGTACAACCTTGAAATTCTCTTTATACTGTGACAAAGAGTAGACTGGCAAACCATTTCATGTGCATTTAGGGCAAAAAAGCCAGTAGTGTACAAATGTGCACAGAAGGAAAAGAGGTGCCTGGGACTGAAAATATTTATGGTTGTGAGGTTTCAATTACATCTGTGGGCCTATATGTAGCTAAAGATTTAGACCACTGTGATCTTTGGTCCTTCTCAGAAAGGTACAAATTTATATTTATTTAATTCCATAAAAGCAAATAACATTAATCAGAAACATACTGGTATAAATAAGAGGAGAATCTGTTTTTGAAAGATAACATCTTTCTGTCTGTTACAGAAGCTGTAAAAATGGATAAAAAAACCCAACCTTGTTATGTTCACCCAGAGCATGTACTTTTAAAAGAATAGCTATCAGTGATTAATGGAGTTCTAATGAAAGATACAACATTTATAATACTACTACACATATGTGAACATCTCTGTACATGAAGGTCATTTAGGCATAAACGTTCTAAATTGAAACAGGTTCATTTCTTCTGCCAAAAATATAAAATATGGATAAATATAAAATATAGTAGGCATCTGATATTTGGTTTGAATTCACCAGATGTCTCTGATAAAAACAGGGGAAATTTGATTATTCATCAAGGTGTGCACAAATGAAAAATTAAAAAAAAATAATTTCTAAAATTCTTGAAAGAAATTTTATCTAGTAATTCAGTAACTTACTCAGGATGCCATAGACTCAAGTAAATCTCCTCTCTCTCTATGGTGTTTTCAGTCTACATCATTCAAGAGAAGGACTTCCTGAATAGTTTTATGACATAAGCTGGTATGGGACATTTTCAGTACTTGTTTTAGTTATTAAAGCAACCATGTATTTTATTCAATGAAGCTTTAAATGGATTTTTTTTTAATTTTGTTTTGTTTTGGGTACTGAATCAAAATTATTAACTAATTTTTACTAATTAATTTAGTCTTTGGCCACTCAGTCTTTGGCTTGAATTTTCACTTCTTGCATTCCATGCAATGTGACAAATGAAGAGATGACTTCCTCTGAATATTTTCTAAGCTGATGATAAGATAATGCCCTTTAGTAGTAGCACTCAGTGACAACATTGACTCTACCTTTTTGACCTTCAAGGGAACTGGTGAAGCATTTCTTACAGTATAACTTGTTATCAATTTTGCACAGGGAAATAAGACTGGAGGAGAGTAAAGGTGTGAAACTGGTAAGGGCATTTGAAGAAAAATTGAATTTAAAAGCACAGGGAGAAAGATGGAACAGAAAGCACACAGCATAAGCAAAATTTGTACCCCATTCTTCCTTCCTGCTTGTTAACAATAATGACCCCCATCCTTATCAGTCACAAAGGAAACAAATAGCCTTTCAGAAAGGTAGAGCAAATGTCAGAGCTGACAGTTCTGCAGCCAGGCCAACAGCAGCAGTCTGTGTTGGATGCTGTCTGCAGCAGGAACACTGAGCTGCATTTCCCTTTATAAGCCCTTTTACGGAAACATCTCATAACTAGTCATGATTGATGCGTCTTTTATCAAACACACATAACAAATCCAGTAACTGTATCTCTCACATTTATGTGGCATTTTCAAGTGCATGAAGAACAATTAAAGGTGGCCACGGGGACATCTTTTTTTTCTGTCATAATTCACTAAGGGCTAGGGCTTCAGTCATTGTATCTTATAAAGCTCTATGATATTTTTGTATTACTATAAAAGAGTTTCCTATTCTGCAGATTTTAAAACTGTGGTAGGAATATATTTTTGCTATTGTTCACAGCTGAAGGAGAAGGTTATTTGTTTTACTAAGATAAGGTTTCTAAAACATCCTGCTCAAAATAAACAAACCAAAACCACAACAAAAACAGATAATGTTTTCTCTCTTTTTCTAGTTATCTATTATTTTCTAAAGAAACTGAAATGTCATCTTGCCTCCTGGATAAATTATCTTTTTGTTTTAAAGAGGCAAAAAAATCTCGAAGATATAAATAAAGGTCAATTTTAGAGGCTCCATTTAGAGTAAGCATTGCTAAGCACAAAGTTGTTTAGGTGGACTTTCTAAAACTTGGATATTTTTCCTTTATTTTGTTGAACATTCTTTTGACTTCTTTGCTATGCTGTTTTCCAGTAAAATCAACAGGGCCAGATCATGGGTGCAGGCACTAGCATTGCTGCTATCCTTTGTGATAGTCCTTAGCACAGCTCTGTCCACTGCAAGCTTGAACCATGTCAGATGATGCCCAAGTGCAGTCTGGGACCTAGCTCAGGTCAGAAACAATTCCCAGATGTCATTTTTTTGCAGTTACATTGATTAACTGTTAGAGCATGTAGCCATTAGCTATTACCTATACTGAGTTCACTTTAAAAAGATTTCTAGCCTCTTTCTTGGTATAGATATAGTCTTTTTGTCAAACTAGAATTTCACTCATTTTATAAACCATATGACCTTTATCAGTAACTCCGAAATGATGTTGAAAGTTGAAAATTATTCCATTCGTACTCATATGCTTTATCAAAGATATAGTTTCAAATTTCTTCAGTGCCAGATAATTATGCTAAGGTAAGTAAGCTTGCAGTATCTTGAAATATTTTCTCTGGATTCAATGAATCCCATAAACAAAGAGGACCATCATAGATGAAATAAATGCATTTCACAAGCTTGAGCCCTACTTGAGAAGTATTTTCCAAGACTGCAAAAACAAAACCTCCTACCTTTATTTACATTGCAATTCCACTTTGAGCAG
The DNA here is from genome assembly GCA_024611195.1 of Ceyx melanurus. Lineage (NCBI taxonomy): Eukaryota > Metazoa > Chordata > Aves > Coraciiformes > Alcedinidae > Ceyx > Ceyx melanurus. The sequence continues at coordinate 19,737 of JANHGL010002948.1, forward strand.
GACATTTTACATGTCTGTGAATCACAGAATCACAGATATTAGGGGCTGGAAGGGACCTAGAAGATCATCTAGTCCAACCCCCCTGCCAGAGCAGGGCATAACTAATCAGTGGCATAACTAAACAGCTCTCAAGCATACATCTCATATTGAACTTTGTTCTAGGATGAGATGTCTAGCAGGCAACATGTGACTTCAGGACTCTGTCTTTTTCCTGCTTTTATTTCTTAATTGTAGAGATACAGAAAACCTCTTTCTGTCACCTAAAAACCAGCATATGTTATGATTGGATATAATAGCTCTGTTAATTAAAGATAAAAATAATATATGGAAAAAAATATTACTTTCATTTTTTACTTAGAAAGGAAAAGTGTGAATTCCAGAGAAAGAAAATATAGGAAGATGAATAAATATATACGACGTCTTAATAATTTTTAAAATTTTGCAAAAGCATGCTCACTGCCGGGGGGCTGGACTAGATGACCTTCAGAGTCCCTTCCAGCCATAGCCGTTCTATGATTCTAAGTAGAAACTAATTGCATTCTACTGAAATAAAGCAGCTACAAGAATCAAAAATCAGATTGACTATCTTTCCTTCTTTAACATCTCTTCAGTTGGCATAGAAAAAGATAAGCTCACATTAATGGATGGTATTACATTATGTAAGAAAGATTAGATATGTAAATAAATAGTATGTTGTCCTTGTCTTGTAAGTAATCCTTGTCCAGATTACTTATGAACAAATACCCAGATGAAAGCCACAGTCTCTGAAATCATGTTCAGTGAAACAGATTTTTAAAATTATTTATAGGTCCAAAAAGGAGTGCTTTAGAGAATGTTTGAAGACTTTTGCTTTCTTGAGAATGTGATTTGACAATCATGGTGCTTTAAAAATTCTTGGTAGCTAGATATCTGCATATTTATAAGCCTAAATATGTAAAAATTCTGAAGTTTTCATTATTGCCTAAACTTTGACATCTTCTTCACATGCACAGATTGCTGCTGTCTACTACTCTTCGAAATAAGGTAAATTACAGAGCCAAGGTCACGCAGTTGAAGAATACAGAATTCTTATTTGTCCAAGTGAAATTAAGACCCATCTTTTCTTTCTCTTTCCCTTTCATCCAGAAGGCAGAGGTCTCAAAGGAATGTAGTGCCAGGTCAAAAGTTAAGAGCAATACTTTTAGATCCTTGCTTCTGCTAAGACATCAGAAGTCTCTTTTGAGTACTCTCTTTTTTTTTCTCTACAGGAACTGGTATTTCCCTTCCTCTGGGACACTATTAGTTGTGTTTCTTTTCAGGCTTTTAGAAATCTGATTCACTGTCCTGTCTGCCTGCATCTAATTCTGAGGTTTAAACTGAGGATTTTATTTGATATAACTTGTTTGTCTCAATATTTAAATGGACTCAGAAGAGAAGTATTCTCTGGTATTATTAGATAGGTGTTTAGTGGGATACTCAAAACATTTTTATGTGCACTTATTTGGTAACGACTCTCTGCCTTATACTGTATTGAATTTACTGTTTTCTTTTGGGAATATTAAAGGAAAAGAATATCCCAGACATTTTTCTTTTTTTTTTTTTTTTTTTAATTTGTGGTTTTCTTTGTTTGCTTGTTTTGTTATGTGCTGTCTAAAACTGGTGAAAACAAGGACCCAGTTATTACTTAATCATATGAAAACTGACAATTTAAAAAATCATCTTAAAATCCAAATGTGAGTAAGAACAGCTTTCTGTTCTTCACATATACAGAATATCCTACCCTAGAGAACAATGATTGTTTTGCAAGACATGCTCATTGTGCCTTCAGCAGTGTGTAAATCGTGTAACTTTCTGAGTAAAGCACAATATTAAATTACTACAGTGGAAATCTGACTCCTCTCTTTATGTTGGCTTCCCATAGACTAACCAGAAAAGTTTAAAGACTTTCCCTTCTTACCTTAGTTTCCTCAACATCTGGGTCTCAAAATATATACAACTGTTCTCAGCAGGTATGTATCTGTCATTGGGAAAATAAGCAAAGCTAAAAAAACCTTAAAGTGATAAATTTTATGTGTATTTTTTTAATATGCAAAGCTAAAATAAACCCCAAAACTTGAAGTGATAAATTTTATCTGTATTTTTTAATGCATTATTCACCTGTGTTCAAGTACTTGAGACAAGAATCTGCACTGAATACAGCAGAAATATCAACCATGTGGATTTTTGCAAGGACCTCCTACTAGGTATGAGGCAGAGCCAGGAATAAGCCTGAAAGCAATTATTTGAAGTGGAGCAAATGGTGCCATGGACAGATACGAGGTAGGAGCTATGCACATGAATCTGAGAAAGGTGATTTCATCAAAGCATTGGGTTAGAAATAGTACCTTTGTAAAATTGCTCTTAATGGATGTGTTCAGAGCAATACTGAATTGTCAAGTGCAGTGAAAATGATTCTATAATAACCTGTACAAAAAGTAATCATCACCTGGGGAATCTGTTATTTAAAAAAACAAAAAACAAAAAACCTGCCAACTGTCTCTTGGAGAATTTATGCCAAAAAATAGATATCATATGATATATTTAATCATCTTCAGAAGATTTCTAGAGGTATCAATGGAAGACAAGTTTAAGTAAGGATTTCACTTCACCTTCTTCCCTCCCTAAGAGAACATTGCTTCTAACCACTAAGCTAACTGAAAAGTCACACTGACCTTTTTTCTGTGTGAGATTCCTAATTCTCAGCCTTATTTTTGTTTTGCTTTCATAAATGTTTCAACAAGAGGACTTAACAAAGTAAAAAAATAAAGTGAAATAATCTTGTCTGTTGTAGAGTAAGCACTCATAAAGATGGTGTCCATAAACCTACATAAAACCACATAAAAATAGATAAAGACATTAGTGGTCTATTCTCTGTATCCTGACTTGGAAATTTTCTTCAAAATGCAATATTATTTTCAGAAGATTCTGATATGGTTTGAGATGGGTTGTGATCTGTGCCTTATGTAGTATAGTGGCGGCAGATGTCTGATGAATAAATCCATTATTAAATTTTGATTTATAATTTTGCTGGTTGCCCCTAAGGTCTGTCAGTGTCCTTTGACTAAAAGCTCCAAATTTTTTTAGATTTAAACTGTGAACTAAAAGGAGTTCCAGGACCTTAAGTCCCTTGGAGGTTTTGTGGAGCTTCATAAATAACAAACCTTGGATTGTTATCACACAGTCATATACACTTGATCATAAGCTAAAATGTTCACAATTGTACTTTCTTCTTGCCTCTTACATCTTCAGCTCTTGGGCCTGTCAAGTCCCATCACGCATGCTCTCTCTCTCTCTCTCTGACCTGTGTTAATACTGGCTTTACCACAAGCACAAAAGTATTCATCTGCAAACTATTATGGCTTCCTAATTCACTATGTCTGTTAATAAAATTGATCTATTTCAAATGGGTCTGTGTTTTATCTGTCAGTGTGTGCACCTGTTTAAATATAAACCAAAGGTTGATATTAATAAGTTTTATTCTATTATCTTTTGTCCTTTTAGGAGTTCTGAAAGGCATTTTGTTTTCATTTTGTCTCATTCCTAGGAAATGATAAGAAAACTTGCAGTGCTTGTCTTCAATATGATGAAAACTCAGAAAGGGCTCAGAGTTCTAAGAAATGCCCATGAGATTTGCTCATTTATACATAACAGCAAATGCTTACATTATATTTAAATTAGCTGACAATAAACAAGGGTCAGACAAAGTGTGTAACATTTCAAGGTCAAAAGGCAAATGATTCTCTAAGACAGTAGTTATGAGAGCAGAGAACAGGTTTTTTGTTGTTTTTTTAATTGCAAAATCCTTGTGCGCTGTTTTGTATTCTTTACAAGCTTCTTTACAAGTTTTAATAAAAACAGTTTGCTGGTGGGTATCCAAAGTAAATACATGTGGAGACACCACTTTCCCTCTTAAGAAGTGTCCACAGCATACAGTGTTTAACATTTTTATGCCTTTGTGACTCTATGTATCCTTGATTTCATCACTCCCTTGGTATTGTACCTTATTTTCTGAGTTAAACAGAGGCTTTGGCAGAGTATTCTACAAAGTGTTCTAATCTCCTGACCCCCACATTGACAGTTCAATATATTTTAGAACAACTAAAGATATTGAAGTGGAATTATGAAACAAGCAGGCACTTCAGAAGAATGTTCTATAAATTTATTGCTTTACTGCATAGCAGAACTACTGTAGTTTTAAGAGTGAAAAGACATACATCTGGAAAATAAAATATAATGGTAGTGGCTCACTAGAAGTAGAAGATAAAAAACAGCTGTCAAATGCAATTGTACAAAAAAAAAATAAAAAAATTAAAAGATTATTGGTTTCATTGGGATTTATTATTTTGATATATCTCAATTCTTACCTGTTAAATGAGAGTGGGGGAAACTGCCACACAGCTGATGAGTTGCAATCACTTTATAAATGGTTCTGATTTTATTTTTTACATATATCTAAGATTCATCCAGAGAAAGGTAATCTCTCCTTAGCATGCAGTTTCTTGCAGTAACACAAAGCAGAGAGTCAAGCATCAAATGTCACCACATTGCCATCTTACTGTGAATGACTGGAATTTACTTCCCATTGTTAGTGGTGCTGAAAATTGCTGCTAGATTCCATGGAGTTCATTATGTATTGACTGAAAACATTTTCAGGGACTGAACTGACCTTTTAGAAAACTGCACTTTCATCCTTAAAATGCTGGACTATTGCAATATTTCATTTAAAAGGTTATTTAAACTTTTTTTTTTTTTTTCAAAAAGGGTATAGATTGTTGTGTGAAAGAATTATCTTCATATAACAATCCTGTATAAAAAAAACCAACAAACAACCAGGGACAAATACACTCATTACTCTGAAGATACTTCAAGAAAACTGAAGAAAAGACCATAGATGTTATTGTCCACGAGAAACAAGCAAAACAATTATAATTAATATTTTATACTAGTGTTCAAGTCCTAACTGATAAAAAAATTGAATTTTGTTAAAAGTGTTAGAGATAAATTGATTCTCTCTCTGAATATCCTGAAAAAGATGAAAAGCAGGAATATTTTTCTTCCATGTTATAAAGTAGGAATAGAGATACAGAGAAATAGCAAGATACCCACAGTCAAAAAGAAAAATCTGCCACAAACTGAGGAACTTAACACCCCCTTCTTCAGCATCAGCTAAATGTCCAATGAAAAGTATTCTCCCCCACCAATTTGACTGAAAAAGGATTGATTACTTGTAGAGCCTAACCTCAATATAGCAGCACCTGTGCATTTAAAAGCAGGGAAAAAGGAATTTAATCAGATTGCAGAGTTGCCAGCCTGAGGAGTGCTGACCACAAACAGCCTTTTCCCCACATTTTATCAGAGGAAAGGAAAAGAAGTATTAAAGATAGGATTAATCCTCTTTAAGGGGGAGAATGTGGGAAATGATTACTGCAAGCACTGGTTGACTGTAGTGTTAAGGGATAGGATTTTAGAAAAAAATAACAGCCTGCCTCCAAATGATAAATGAATATGTGAGCTTCACTGATGGCACACATGACTGTTTTTAGACTTAGAAGAAGTGACAGAGGAAGATGAGCAGTCATGTAAGTGGCAGGGTAAGTGTATTAAAGGCATAGCATAAGAGAAATGAGCTGACATAAAGACCAGTGACCGTAAGGAGAGGTGATAAAAAAAGAGAAGGGAATATGTAAGGAAATGTATTAACTGTTCATGTTCTGAATCTTATATAACTCTCAGGTCAATGAAGACAACAACATTGTTCCAGGAAATAAGTGGAGAAATGTGCAATTAATAGGAGAAAGAAATCCAGAAGACTTAACTATATTTGCAAACAACATTTTCTTAGAAAAATTGACATGTATTTGATACATTTTTTATGAACACGATCATGAACTTTAGATGGGTATTTGGCATTTCCAGGGATTAACAAAAGGCTCAAACACATGTGATTCAGTAAAGAAGACATAGTAGACTGAATTACAGTCCAACTGTTTGTTCCTGGCTTGTCTCAGTTGCCAAATAATGCAGATTACCTACAGCTTTTTCCTTTGAAGTTTACAAGAAATTGTGTTGTCTCTTGGTGGTCTGGGTTAAAGGTGTACATGCATTAACTGAGGATCAGCCAGGGAATGTAAATTATTAAGCTGGTATAACCTATGTATTTCAGTCACAAGTCTCAAAAAATCTAACTACATAAACTGAAATGAAGGGGTCAGCACAGAATTATTAGACCAACATAAAATATTTTCTGCTAAGGAAATATCTATCATACTTTAGAAGAAAGTATTACACTGAGGACAATTTAAAGAGTGGGCTACTATTTATTTGACATGGGATAACTCATAACAAATATGCTCTGTTGCTGCAAACTTACTGAAGTAATGTAACTGAGGCTGTACTTCTTGTTCTAACTTCTGCAGAAGTCGAAATAGTTGCCAATAGATCCTGAGGGAGAAAACATAAGCTCAGTCCACGCTTTATCCCTATTGCTGTCACAGGCAGGAAGCTTCTAAAAGATGATTTGCTTTCCTGATATTGCCTTACTAACTAAAAAACTACTTGGATTGTTTCCTGGAGTTGGAGCTGTCTAGTATAATCATGAGAATTTTGTAGGAACAGACTACAACAGAGAAGTAATCCTTTGGGCCTCCTATGCCCTGCAGCCTGCAGTTGGTGTAGCTGCTAACATATTCTCTGTCTAGGTGTAGAATATTCATAGAATGATTTAGATTGGAAGGACTTTTAAAGGTCATCTAGTCCAACTCCATTGTAATGAGCAGGGACATCTTCAAATAGAACAGGTTGCTCATAGACCTGCCCAATCTGACCTTGAATGTTCCCAGGGATGGGGTATCTACAAACTTTCTGGGCAATTTATTATCCTGTGACATATTTTTAAACTCAGTTTTCACAGATATTAATGATTGTACATAAAGGAACAAATAGAATATTTAACCTTTGTTTGTTTCTTTGTTTTTGGGGGTTTTTCTTTGGGGGGGTTGTCTTTTGGTGGATTAAGGTGGATAAGAAAGATATCTTCTGCTACGAAAGTGTCTGCATACCTCAGAATGGGGTAGTATAGTGAAGTCCACTGAAAAAATCAATATTTATAAACAGGTATCACTTCATTACCCCTCGCCCCGCCGCCCTATTTACTGAACAGACAAAAAACAATCAAGTATCTGCTTAAAAAACG
>JANHGL010002949.1:0-13830 GCA_024611195.1 Ceyx melanurus
GTTCCTGGGTGACTTGGTCTAGGTGCCCCTGCTGTGGCAGGGGGGTTGGACTAGATGATCTTCTAGCTCCCTTCCAAGCCCTGACATTCTGAGATTCCCTCGGGTGGTCACACCTTGGCAGCCCAGCCACAGCCACCTCAGTCCTGCCAACGCTCCCACCTGCGGTGCGGGCTGAGGCGCCGGGCAGACCTTCCCCGGCCTCCTGTGGTGGGGAGGTGTTTCGTGTTTGGGTGGGACACTTCGTTCCCCTTCTGTTTATCCTCTGCTCCAAAACCTTCAGAAACTATTAACTTGCACGACCTGCACCAGTGCCTCCAGTGTGTCAGAATCCCAGCGTGTCCAAGCATCTTCCCTGGCCTCCCACCTGAGTTGCAAGCTCCTCCATTGGAGTTTTTTTAAGCATAGGACATCTCTCACATGTTATTTGTGATTTTAAACCCTTAGGTTTTTTTGGTTGTGGTTTTGGTTTTTTTTCTCTTGAAAATTTGCTGTGAAAGGCACAAATGCAAAACTAGTTTTCTTTCCATTGCTGTTAAAATAGGGTTTTTTATTTTTTACAACACTGGGAGGAAACATCCACCTTTGAATTTCACTAAGAAAGGATTAATCAAGAGAGCTTTTTGCAGAGATTTTGAATGGTAAATCCTGTCGTTTTTTTAAAGAACTGATCTTCTAAACATGCTGAACACCCCTTTTTCTTCCTATCGTTTCTGATTTTCAACAATGCTGCAGGCTTACATTGCTACTAATTTTTCTGGATCTGAATTTTACCCAGAAATGATTTGGAGAAAACCTGTCATGTTTCTTCAGGTCAGTTGCAGATGGCCAGCAACCAGTATTCAACACAAGAATCAAAGTATTTTCCCACAACTGAAGTCTTGTGCATTTTTACTTAATGCCGTGTAAAAGTAAGAACAAAATGAAAAAAAAAAAATTATTTTAAATCCCCCAAATAAACAAACACCTCCCCCAACAAACATGCATTAGCTTAACAGGTTCTTTTTCCAAAAACAAGACTGAAGAGCAAGTGGCAGTATTTCCTCCCCCAAACTCTGTTGGTTTTTTTTAATATTTTTTTTTTTACTGTTAGTTTGATCATTAATACACCTTTCATGTAAACATGCTATACATTTCAGACAGAGTAAAATATGGGTGCAGTTTATGGCTTCCAGTGAGTGGGGGCTTGCCATAAATAAACATGGACAGGTAAGAGGAACCAGCAGCAGGCAGTGCATTGTCAAGGGGAGCAGGGAGGCCTTTTGAAGTGTTGTGAGCAGGAAGCAGCACAGCCTTTTTAATTAGAGCACATACAGCTGGAGGATATACAGGAGGAGTCTCCTCAGAATTTATTTTGGGAAGGGAGGGACATATCCTTCAGGTGTTCTCATTAATGCAGGCTTAAACACAGAGCATAAACCCCAGCATTTTAAGAATAAGAGAAAAAAAAAAATTAGAAAAAAGTAACCCTTTCCCCTCAAATACCAGGGTTGAAATCCTGCTCTGCTTTATGTTTTGCCATTTAACTCAATGAGACCAAAATTTCTTTAAAAATAATAGTATGGACCACTTGATTCCTTTCCTATCAATAATAAGGCTGTACATAGAAAACTGATATTTTCAGTGTGTTTACATATAAATACATAGGAGCATCACAAAAAGCAAAACTAATCTCAAGCTTGATCCTGCTTTGCTTCCACGTGCCAGGCCACCCCTGATTTCACAAATTATTTCCATTCTGAGAGGACAAAATCATGTAAGGATCACACTGGAATTATTTCTGTGGTATCTGAGCTTTTTATTTTGATGAGAATCACATTTGAGTCCCTGGAGGTAGAAATACCATTTGGTTTTCTTAATGGGCACTGATGAAACTAATTTTTAAACCACTATAAACTGGCAAATTCTGAATAGATGAGGGTATTGTGCAGGAGAAGCATCAAAACTACGACTGAATGAGAACTCTAAGAAGTTATTTTAAACATAGGAACTGAAAGTGATAGTTTTTTACTCCTACCATCTATCTGGTAGATCTTAATTAGTTCATAATTTCCAGGATTTCTGTAATTGATTATGCTGTTTAAGTCTGCACTGTTCTATGCTAAGATAAAGTCTGTGTCAGCACTATAAAAAATCTAGAAACACCTATTTTTTTTTAGATCATTATTACTCGTAGATGTCAGATACGTGATGTCAAATTATTTGTGAAGACAGGAGAAAATGACAGGTATATTAATACGATTAACTGTGAGCTAGTGATAAAAATCTCTGTGTAAGAACTAGATGTTATTGTTACTGATGAGACGTGGCTTTGTTTAATTGGAGAAATACCCTGCATAATTATTTAGGTGTTACTTTGTAAACCAATTAAGAAAATACCTGGTTTTAGTTACAATATGCTACCTTCAGATTTTTTGAACTGTAACACAGTTTTCACCAGTGCTGCTCCCCATATTTATTAAAAACATTTCTCCTGAGAGCTAGATGCTTGCTGATCAAAATAACTAAATCATTTGACTCTGTCACAGATTTAATCAATCTCTTTATTCTCAAAATCTCAGTGTAAAGTAATAAGGGTATTATTTGTGTGCTTCGTGTTGATCTGTGGATACCAGAAATTGTTTTTTTAATTGCTATGAAAGTAATCGCATTTTATTTGATATTTAATGAATTAATATATCTTTTTTTCAAACCCTTAAAAAGCAAAAACTCCTTTCTACTTCATTCTTTTGCAAACTGAGTGTTATTTTTATGCATCAGTATAGGGAGGATTTGCAATAGATTTCTTACTTCCAAGTCCATAACATTTCTTTTTTGATCAAAACTGGAGAAAGTCTCTAGGTTATTGATGAGTCTTATTTCTCTATCAGCTGATATTAAACTGACTTACAATATTGCTTATTTCTGCCGTGTTCTATCCCTTTGAAATGTTTGGGGTTTTTTTTTTTGCATGCTGTACCTTAGATTTGAAAGTGTGAAGATGGTGTCTATTTCTAGAAACATAGTTAACAGATGTATTTGCAAGCAGATTTTGACACTACAAAGCAGTGAAAATTAAAACCAACATATATTCTTATCATGCAGGTTTTTCTCACTGTATCTTTCTTAGTCTGCTGCTTGTTAAAATCTCACTTCAAAATTGTTAAATATCCGACAAGAACCAGCTTCATAGGATTCATAAAGTATTTCAAACATGACTTTAAAATCCTATATTTTATAATGTAAATATAAAATAAATTATCTCTGAAATCTAAAATAGGCATGTGTAATTTAACCTATCAGTACTGAGAGCAGAAAAATCTATTTTCAGATATTATGGTGATGACTATATTCCATTCCATATCACTGGATAAAATGGATTTTATGTAGATCTTTGAAGACTGTTTCATTATTGCTTTTTATTTTGCTAGACAGCTTCGTGGAATAGTAACAGAATTTAACAGAATTCAGACAGAATTTAACAGATTTCAGAGCTGTGTGGAGTGTGCTGTGGAGTTTTCTGTGGAACACTGAAAGAATGCTTTATGAAAAAAACCAACTCTGCAGTTCTGCAGTTCAGCCTTCTGAAAGGTTTTGTGAAAATTCCATGCTTTAAATATGGGCTGTGTCTATTTGTATATGAAACAAATACCTTTGATCTGCAGTTTTCTAAGAATCTTAGTAGACTAGTCCTCTAAAATGTGGCATTTAGTTGTTTGAAGAAACTCATTTCCAAATGCTATGAAATTCATTTCGGCTGCAATTAAAATAGCCGCTTTAATTTATTTATTTCTTTTAATTATTATGATTTTTCTTCAGAAATTGGTTTAAAATTGTTTTTTTTCCCGGATCTGTGGTCCTATACCTGTGGTCCTACAGCCAGAGAACTAGGATCAAGTCATCAAGATACTGTTTTTGTTAATCCTGTCAATGTTCAGACCAGGCTTTAATACCAACTTCAACCTTCTTTCTTCCTGCTTCTGCTGCACGGTGCTGACAAGGGCAGGAGGAGTGCCTGTTGCTCCTCCAAGGTAGCCCAGACTCTGGTTCCTGTCCAGCTACCTCTTCTTGCCTGGACTGCTCTCTAGTTCCATGTCCACTTATAGATCCTGGGACAATCCCCTGTCCCCATCTCACTTTGTGACTGAGACCTGTTCCCACAGAGGGATCTGATGGAGGAGCTGCTTTTGCAGCTATCCTATGCCATTTCCCCAACCTAAAAAGCATTAAAGCTAAAACACTTTGTTTGGAAGACTGTCAAGCCAAGCTCCAGGCTCCTTGCTTGGGCAGGTTCTCCTATTAAAGGCAGATGGGTGGAACATTAGCAGACTTGCAGGTTACTTACGAGGTGACCTAAATTAACTAAGTGATCTACCTTTCTGGGACAAACACCCACACAGTTCCTTCCTCCTGCAGCATCTTTTGATGCCCTCGTTCAAGTGTAGATTACAAATACTTCTTTTGAGATTGTGTTCATTTCTTTATTCATACCACGCATTAACCAAAATATTTATGTGTTCCTGTGGATCATCTGTTAAGCTGGTTGACTTGGGGTGGGGGTTAGTCATTAGTATCAAGGTGTATTTAAAGCAGAAGAAGTCTCCTCAGGATGTTGTCATGGTTTAGTGTCAGACTGGTAACAGATGCTCTCTTTTAACTCCCCTCCCTCCCCCACAGGGAAGAGAAAGGAATAAGGGAGAGAGACTTAGCGATTAGAAAAGGAAACTAGAACAATTATAATAAAAATGAAAATAAGAGTAATGGAATATATACAAATATGTACAAAATCAGTACTGAACCCAACCCCCCTCATGGATCCCCTAGCTTTACATATTGCTTATAACATATATGGGATGCAATGCCTGCAATGGCCTCGGTACCCTTGGTAGTAACTCTAAACATGGGGTGTTATCTCTGCCAGAAGCAGACACTGCAAAACTTGCTGCTAACTTCAGACAGTGCAGTCAGTTAAAAAACCTGATCTGAAAAAGCAAAATCACTGAACAGAATTTTAGTTCTCACTCAAACCAGGACAGGATGTAAAAAAGAATTGTGGAAATAACATTGTGTGAGTTCCTAAATGCCAGCTCAGCTCTTCTGCCTTCTGCCATGTCCTAGCTCTGAAGTGATTAGCTCAGGACTTTTCTGATGTAATAACCGAAGTTTTGGCCTCTGCATCTAGCCACAGAGGTGAGTATGGATTTAAGGGATGTGTCAGCACAAATACAGGGACATGTTTGCCAACTGTCAGGTTATCTGGGCCAGAGTTAGAGGCCAGAGATAGGGCAGGACTAAAGCCAAGTTATACCCTCAGCTGTGGTCGTAAGTCTGACTTCTGTGAAAGAAGCAGATGTGGTTTCTCCTGTCTCCAAGGTTAGGGGGAAAAAATATTTTATTTACTGCATTTTATTGTGGAAGTCTTTCCTGCTCATTCCAAGCAGTCTCTTTAGTTTTTCCTCTTTTTAGCACGTGTTATAGAAGAAACAGTAAACCCTTTTTATTTTTTTCACTCTCTGATGAGTGTTTTACGTTATTTCTAGCGATGCCAAGGGACTTGTGACTGAGGTAGCTAAGCAGGACATTTCAAACTGACACCTGGGTTTGCAGGCAGCATGATTTTATTGTCCTTGCTGTTGTTTCAACAGGTTCCCACAGCCAGTGTCACCATCGAAGGAGCTTCTGCCCTCAACCGTGTCCGCTGGGCCCAGGCGGGGAAGGAGGTAGCGGTTGGTGATTCAGAAGGCCGCATATGGATCTATGATGTTGGAGAGGTACTAGTATTGTTTGATTGGCTTTCTGTAACTTTTCCAAGTTCAGGAAAAGATCACATTTTGTAACATGAGTAGCACACCTCCACAGAATCAGCCAGGTTCCTTCCATGCAGCAAATCCCTGTTGATTTTTGGCTCGCGATCAGCGTGTTAAAGATACCTTGCGTAATAGTTAACTTGATAAAAAGTCTCATGAGAGATGTCCTGTTTGAAAGTTTTCAGTGTTTTTTGTTGTTTGTTTGGGTTTTTTTTAATAATAGTTCTATAGATATAGTTGGAAAAAGTTACAAAGGAACATGAAGAAACTAAAGGTGCAAAAAGAAGCTGTGTTGTTCAGAAGTTGGTCTTAACGGGTTCAACTTTTATGCTCCAGTACCTCTTATTTCATGACTGCCTTAATGCTGTAGATTTTTCTCAGATGACATGTACAGAATATATCTTCTTTTCATACAGAATGATGCTGAAGTTGTCTAAATATGTGTAAAAGTACTAACAGGAGGAAGTGAAAGGTGTCTCTGTGGAGGAGGGTAGGTGCGTGTGCAATAGAGTCTGTAGGTGCTGAGAAGTAGCAGGATGCACATTCTGTGTCTGAAGCTGCTCTCAACTCACCCTGCTACATCTAAACTGCACTGTGTTTGGCACTCACTGATGAAATCTACCTCTTTGTTGTGAGGGATGAGTAGGGTTTAAAGCGTTCCATCAGCATGACAGTCCCTTGGAACAGTTAAGGGTGAATCTCTGAGCAAGCAGCTTTTATGTAGAGAATTTGTTTTCTGTCATTATCTGTGACAGGATACTGAGATATCCATCTCTACACAGCAAGGAAACATCACAGAATACATACAGAATTATCTGTAACTCTCATAAAGTGATTTTATGGCCCATAGCAAAATTACATGTGCATGACTCATATTTTTGGACTGCATTCACTTGTGCAGGAGTTGCCTTTCCTCACTAATGTTTGCTTAAACTTCTTGCTGTATTGTAGCATAATTTCTCAAATTTTTTAAGGTTACTGTGTTCGGATTTCCACTGTGACACTGGCAGGTTAGGTTGGTTTTATTTATTTTTCATTTTTTGCATGACTGTTCTGAAAAGATGGTTTTTCTGTCTTCCAAGTAATACGACAGGCTATGGAAATGTCTTGGATGACAACACAGGCTGATCTTGTCTGGGAGTCTAGACAGGCTGTAGAAATGTCTCTTTTTGCATATCATACACCAAATCATTCATAGGATTGTTTATCCCTGCAAGCTTTCCAGAAGAAAATAGATTTAGTATTCTATGCAGAAGAGGTAATATTTAAGTTTTTGGCCTTTTCTCTGTGTAATTGAACTTGAACTTGTAAAATGAGTCACAATGACACACTTGGATCAAAAAGAAAGATGGGTTCTTATTACTTGAAAAGAAAAAAAGAAAAGAGTAATTCAACTGTATTTATTTGTGTGAGTCCAGATTAGTGCTGTATAAAGGATCAGGTCTGTTTTGGATTTGGCTTTTTTTGATATGTTACCTAGTCTTTATGACCCAAGAAATGGCAGAAACATGAAAATGTGGCAGGTTCTGTGACCAGAGACTTTAAAAGTAATGGTGAGATTTACAGTTAGGCTATATAGTGTTGTCTCCTTAGAGTACATACTTTTAGTTGTTTGATTTCAGCATCGTGTCTGAAAATAACTGAACACGTTTATTTTCACAGTGAGGGGTCTATTTTCTCCTCAATGCATGTGCTTTATTCCCATTAGCATTTATGGGAGTTATACACACATTTCCAGGGGAGAGGAGACTTAAATAGTCCATGTAGATGTGCTCTTGTGAATCTGGAACCACTGATTTAAAATATGTGAATTATAAAATGAAATAAAACCTCAAAAAAACCACACAAAAATCAGATTGTTGCAGTCAGGTGGCATCTTAAACCTATATAACTTAAATAGAGAATATAACCAGTCATTGTAAATACACTTTACTCTCTGTAAGATCTAAATATTGAAGCCTGTGCTGCTCTATCAGTTCAGATGTTACTGTGATAGCACCTACAACGTATTTTTTGTTAAAATAATAATTTATTATTAATATTAATCCCTTCCAGGTCATACTCTTCTTCAAGAAGTAGATAGAAACTGTAAATCAATTATTTTAATTATTATAAAATATAAAGTAAGTTTGCAGCACAGGACTGGAGAGTTTGTAATCACAAAGAGCTTATTGCTGTATATTATTTTGTTAAACTAGTTACAGGACAAACTACTGCATCTGTTTGGCAGCCTTTCAGGGAGTTGATTCTAGTTGTATTTTAAAGGCCAACTAGTATGACAGGTGGAGCTGGAGAAAAGGTATTTCTCTAGACCATCCAGGTCTGCCAAAAAAAGCAGTTTTAGCTAGAGAATATTAAATATATAAACTAGAGAAAACGATAAATATATAAACTAGAGAAAGCAGGGATTCTTTACACAGTTATTACCTCTGTCCTCCTTTCATTGCAGTGAAATCAGAATCATATTGATGTTTCTGTGCCTTCGATAGGTTTCAGAGTTAACATCTCCTGATGACCTTTTAGGTCTGTTACTTCTCTATTTGCTCCCTGATGGATATTAATCCTGTATCTTGTTTTCAAGTGCATGACCAGTGAGGAAGGTACTGGCAGCTGCCTGAAATATATGGATGAAGTGGTGCATAAAGGAATAATAGCTCACTGGTGCCTATGAAATAATTTCCTTTGATTTCAGCAGCCTTTAATAGCTGAGATCCCTAGGGCTCTAGACAGAGAGAAATGCCTATTTGTGGCCAACTCTCCCATTTCAGTGTGGCTATTGAGTCATTTATTTTTTGGGTAAAGTGGGGAAGGGTTGGCACTTTTTGTGCTCCTGTCTTGAAATGCCAGTGTTTCACTATATATTTCATATGTAAAACATACCCATCATCTCTTCCATGCAGTTAAAAGCTCCTGTAGCCCAGAGAAAAATATGAAACTAGGTTTTGTGTCACATAGTTATCCATATGGATTCTCCAGTAGGTTTGCTTTTGCCATCATAAAGCTCCTGTAGAGCATACACTGAGTTAGGAAATGTTTTTGCCACAAAAGCAGAGTTGAGAATTGCCATAAAATATTTTATTTTAAAATCTTTGTTGAGTTACAAGCATTCTTGGAACACAGATAAATGGCTTACACACATATAGTGAAGGCAAATTTGAGCAATAATCAAAAGGGTTAAAATAAAAAGCAAGTTTTATTCAAAGAGCAAGTAAGATGTAGTAGTTACAACAACATGGACAAGGCAGGTATAAAAGAAATTAGATGTATTGTGAGGCAGTGCCTTATTTCACCAGTGATGTGTTTGCTGGGAACACTGGCCATGGAGAATGTTAAAAGCATCTTTTAACAAAGTGGAATCTCTTAAGAGTTGTCAGAAAATGGGAAGAACTAAGCTTTTGATTTCCTTCCCCTCCTCCCCCAGTTTTATACAGTTAAGTCTTAAGTGACTTTTAAAACTGGAAGCTCTTAGAGGGAGTGAAAAATAAACCCAAAACAACAAATGGAAAAGCAAACAATACTAGGAACTCCTACTTTTTCCCTGTATAACTTCTGAAATACTGAATAGAACAAGCTCCTCCATTTGAATTTTAACTGATAGGGCCAGTGTTCACAGAGGGATTTTTGAAGTAGGTTAAACAAGAACTTCCTAATGAAAAAAAATGCACTAGTTTGAAATCAGTCAATTTAATTACTGTGTTTTATGAAGGCCATTACCCATTGCTGATTACTGGGGTGATAAAATCTTTAAGCTTTGGTAGCCTCCATAGGGGGTGAGCTGATCTAAGTAGAGCAAAGTCCAGTCATTATCACCCTAAATACTTGTGTTTCTCATTACAATATTCATTACTCTAGGTTACTGTGAATGCTTTGAGGTCTTTATGCAAGCACTGGTTTATCCTCCTGGAGAAAAACGATGTTGCTATGTTGAGAAGTTAAATTCAGGCATTTATGTAATCTTACTGTTTCAGACAAGCCCTGGCTACCTGTGGACAGAAAGGTGTGCAGCTCTGCCCATTAGTACCCCTGTGCACTCCTCTGTGCTTGTTGGTACAGTCACACTAGCCTGGTAAGAAATGGGAAAGGATGTGAGCTACTGCCATTCTCAGTTACCTTCATTGTGGCCTTCCAACTTAAAAAGCATCTCCATAAAACTCATGGTTTTTAAATAATTATTTACATTATTATTTAGTTAATAATCTAAATTATTATTTAAATAACCTCAGTAAGACAAACAGCCTCTCCAAGTGGAGCCTGTCAGGAGGATTTGTTGTCCTTGGGAATCCTCATTCTCCCTTCTTATCAGCCCCAGGTCACTTCACACTCCCTCAAGAACAATATATCACTTAAAATTTATTACAGAGTGTGCCAGCAAGCAAAACAGCATATGTTAAAACTGAAGGAGGAACTACCAGGTTTTTGATGAAGAGATCCTTTCTCTCATGTATTGAATGGAATGGAATGGGCATTAGCAGAAACAGACAGAAAGGGGGTGAGGAGGGTGGGGTAAATAGTAATAAATATTCAGGCTAAAATGTCAATTGTTTCTTATTCTTACCTTCCAGTTGCTTATGATGAAATATTTCAGTAGCACTTCAGAGATAGCTTACCAGCTCCCTGGAGAATTTCATGGGCTAAAAAGACACGAGTTTCCAAAGCGATAAAGAATTCTTATAAAAGATATTTGTAAGTTCTATCATATGAAAGAAAAAGCTCAAGATCAGTGAACCAACCAACAAAAATCTGTCTGCAGTCCTTTTTTATTCACTTGCACATTGCTTTTAAAGAGACGTGTGTTTCCTTTTCCCTTGCCAAGGCCCAGATCCTCCCCCTGCAGAGAAGATCAGAGAGAACAAGCCACATGTGACAGGAGTTAATCATGTAGCTTAATGCACTCTTACAAGGCACTCAGATAACGAAGGGATGAGAGCAGAAGAGAAGCAGGAAGAGATCACTCCCTTTCTCCACACTACAGCCTGGGATGGGGGGAGAAGAAGAGCTCAGTGTGAATATTCCTGCAGGTATTTTGCTGCTGAGCTGAGGGTAAGAGAGAAAGGAGACAGGCAGGCTCCTCCAGTTTGGAACCAGTCCACTCTATGTTCATTCCATCAGCACTGGTTTGCTCCTCAGTTACTTCTTCTTCTGAAAACCCTTCCAGAGGTTTAGTGGAAAAGATCATCTGAGTCCAGGCTTTCCGTGGCAGTTGTAGGTTAGTTAGTGGAAGCTGAGCTGCTCCATCCTGACCTGGCATCCTGGAACACCAGTTGGGGTGCTGAGCTGCTCAGGGCACGTTAATAATGTTTGTATTTTGAAGATTTAGTTATTCCATTGGGTGATGCTTTCTCTGAAATATTTTACCACCTTTCTGATGTAAAAGAGAAGAGTGTTGTAGAAAAATAGTCATAGCTTCAAATAACAGAAGGGGAAAGCACCAAATGCAGAATTTAGCTTCAGCTGTTGGTGTGCAGCAACTTGCAAAATTCACTGAAATTCATGTGTTATCACTGTGGTGTTAAAACACTTCTGAAACAAGAGCTTGTTTGTATAATTAATTTTCTTTGTGATGCTTCTGTGCTTTCAACCTGTCATATCCAGTAGCAGTTTTTTGAGAATCCTTAACTAAGTTTTCGATCTTTTTATTTTTATGTTTTGCAAAATGATCTGTGTTTTGAACACGAAAAAATACTTAATTAATGGCTTGAAAAGTAACAAAGCTAAAAGATCAACTGAATATGGCTCTGAGGTGAGTCATGGTGTGGACATGGAGGACTTGGTTTGGAAAGGAACCAAGCTGAGCTGAGGACACTGGGATTTATTTCTTCCCTGAGGCAACAGTCCTTCACTCAGCTGAACTTCCAGGGAGGCACCTTTGCCAGGGAAGCTGCCCACAGGCTGAATTCAGCTCTAGTATTACAATTAAAAGTGATAAGATAGTTCTTCAAGTTCTTCATAGATCATAGAATCATAGAATCATAGATATTAGGGGTTGGAAGGGAGCTAGAAGATCATCTGGTCCAACCCCCCTGCCAGAGCAGGGGCACCTAGACCAAGTCACCCAGGACCATTCAATCAATGCAGCTGACAGTCCAAAAAATGTAGATATCTGAAAGAAAAGAGGTTGAAGGCTCCTTAGTTTTGAGCCATCTGGTGTTTTTTGGCTTTCTAGTGCAATGCTGAGAACTGATAATTGGTAGAGGAGGAATTCTCCTGATCCTTTAGCTCCAAGCATTAAAAGTTCTGAAATTAATGCAAAAAATGGCAGGTTTTCAGTGACTTGGAGGCAGATGCTCTCTGCTTCTGTAGCTGATTCATGATATTCAATTGTTTTTGTTTCTGTGGACTTAAACAGGCTATTTATTTATTATTATTATTATTATTTTGTTGGGTTGGGTTTTTTTGTTTTGGTTCTGCTTTGGTTTTTTGTTTGGTTTTTTGTTGTTTTGGGTTTTTTTGGTTTTTTTTGTTTGTTTTGGGTTTTTTGTTGTTTTGTTTTGGGTTTTTTTTTGTTTGGTTGGTTTTTTTTTTGTAAGATTAAAGACAGTATCATAGCACAAAATGAATAACAGGCTCAAACTGAGGGAATTAACCTTAACTCTGACATTTCCCATCTTTGAAGTGTTAGAGTCCACAGTCTAAACGTCCTGTTAAGGTGCATTTGTGTGTCATGTATGTATAAATTATGGGCTACATTTTAGTCTGTTCTCCTCAACTGGCATCAACCATGATTGCTGCAGACAGAGGACTGAGTTTAGCAAAGGATTAATGAACATTCAAATGCTGGAGCTCCTGTGTAGGCCATTTATAGACATATCTTTGCACATTACATGTAAATTATTAAAATAACACCATCATTTGCTTGTTATTCAAAGCATAATTTACCATTAACTGTGTAACAATTCAGCAGCTACTGTTCTTAGGAGAAAAAAAAGTCAAAGTCTGCTGAAAATTGATTCAGTTTCTGTTTGAGATTAAGATTTTTATTTTTTTTTGTCATATAAACTAATATTTTTTCTTCTTTTTACTACAGCAGCACTAGTTAAATCAGAGCCTGCTGGTGAATTGCAACGAAATAAATCACAACAGACATTAATCTACATGAGGGCTGAGTAATTAACTTCCTAGAAGGGTGGTGTATAGTGTGTCTGTGACACTAGACTGACTGCTGTGCATAGAATAAATGCAGTATTTAGGCTGCCTATGGTATTCCACCCCTTCAATTAAGTAAACAAATATATATAGAGCTACTCTGGAGTGTATCCTTTGTGGTCTAAACACTCTATCTTATTAAAATCATCTGCATGCAGCATGTGGGGTTTGAGTTCCTGCCAGTGGTTTCATCCATTGTTAACAGGGATACTTGGCTCTCCCAAGAGTTAAATACAGTGGTACCATAGTTATGTGCAAAGGGTGCTCTTGGTTACTTTGGTGGCCTTTTCCTTGCATTCTACCTCCCACTTTGTTTCCATCCATGTGTGTGGCACAGGGTGTTGCCTGGAAAAATAGAGTCTTTTTCAGGAGTAAAAAAAAAAAATAGAAATCCATATAGGTTGAGAAAAATATCAAAGACTGTCTGTAATTGATTCTGGGGGGCAAGAGCAGGGCCAGAATAGGTGCATGCTTGCCTGCTCTATGTGTGCATATCAGGGTATTTCATATTTACATTTACATACCTGTTTTCACCTCAGTGATAAAACATCTGTTGAACTCTGGAAGGTAGGATCAGTTGCTTAAGCAGAACTATAATTCTTGCTTTTTATTTGTATTATGATCTTCATTCTGTGAGGGCTCTAATTGACCCAGAAAATCAGACTGATTGTTTGTTCTATGTTTTGGAAAACCAAGCTGAAGTAGTCCTATTTGGTCATCATTCAAAATACTTTATCCTACAAGTGGCATAACTTCACTTGGATGTTAATCTATTGCACAAAGTAATTTCATCAGGGTGCCAGAGCCTGGCAGGGGCTGCCCAGGGGGGTTGTGGAGTCTCCTGCTCTGGAGACATTCCAGCCCCATCTGGATCTGTTCCTGGGTGACTTGGTCTAGGTGCCCC
>JANHGL010002950.1:0-37007 GCA_024611195.1 Ceyx melanurus
CCTCATCCTTTCACTGCAGGCCCTTGGAAACAGCCCCTCTCCAGCCTTCCTGGAGCCCCTTCAGGCACTGGCAGGTGGCTACAAGGTCTTTTGGAAGTTACAAAGCAAACTGAAGACAGAATAATACACGTTTTTTGACCAGGTTAATCTGTACCATTGGGACTGTCTTTACAGCATTCGGGACTGGGCCCAGTTTCCCAGAGGGCTGCAACTGGGCTGAGATCTCAAGACAGGATTGAAAGATGCTCATTTCAGACAGGGAGGTGACCATTGCTCAGCACTAAGCTGTGCCTTAGCCCAAGGCAAAACATTCCCAAGATGGGCTCGAAAAGACAACCTGGCATTAGAGGCTATTAATTGTACTGAGTGGGTTTTTAAGAGGATTTTGCTGCATCACTCCTATTAAACATGAATTGCAGCCCCAAAATCCAGTTCAGTGATTTGTATAAAGCTGTAAGTACAGTGTGGCATTGCTGCCATTCTTGTCCCTTTTATCCTGGCATATAGGGCTCGTGCTTATCTCTGCAGACAGCATGCTGATGGATTGCATTTACAAAGTGCTCAGCTATTTTCTCTCCTCAAGATAAAACACATGAAAATTTTGTTTACTTGGTTTGTGAATAGTGATAATTTTAGGAACATTTTCGACTTGAAATGTTGAAAAGGAAACATGTTAAAAACTTTAAAAAAGGAGTCACAAGTGCTTCCAGCAGCTGTCAGGCACCAGCTTTGAGTCAGTGAGGGGGTGTGCTGGTCACCAGACCTTCCCTCTCTATTCAGGTACCTCCAGCACAGCTTGGACAGCTTTGTGTGAATACAAGAATCTGATTTAAATGATTTCCTTAATACCAGGTGTACTGGGAAAACGACTAATTTGAATTTGATATGAATTAATGCTTTCAACCAAAGCAGTGATACAGGCTGACAGAATGAAGGTGGTTCTGTTGATGTTTGTCAACAGTTGAAATTGTTGCTAAACAGATGCTACAAGCTTGGTATTTATGATGATAGCTTCATAAAGTCCTCCCCAGTGTGGCTGTCTCACAGCCATGTTAACAAGACCTCGTTTTCCATTAAAAGATCTGTTACAGGTTCATTGGTAAAAGCTCTATGAAGCCCTGGATGATCCTGCTTTGGCAGGGGCTTTGGACTCAGTGATCTCTGGAGGTCCTTTACAACCCCTAATATTCTGTGAGAGTGACAGTATTTACTGAAGGAAAAACTGCAGGATGCTGTAGTCATATTTTCATTCTAGAAGCCTGTTTCACTTGCTTCTAACTTTGACTCTGAGTAGACTTATTTGGGGGGGACAGTCAGACCCAAGGCTTGCTGAAGCTGATAGAGAGCTTCCCATCCACTTAAGCAAGCTTCAGAAATGGTCCTTATAATGTCTGGCCCTTGCTTGACCCTCCAGCCACAAGTCTCAAACTAGCTAAAAGAGGCTTAAAAGCCTAAAAAACCCCTAGAATTGAGGCACATGTGAAGCTGTTTTCCTGCACTGCTTTTTTCCCAAGAAACACATTTCATCCCCTGGTGAACCTTTTCCCAGGGTAGTGCTCCACTGGCTGCATCTTTTTTTACTGAGGGCTTTGCTGCACAGAAATGCAGTGTACTCTTTTTATGTGCATAGCCTAGCAGGAAGTTAATGCATCAACTCCCCCAAAAAAGGGTGCTGAGGCACTGCTGAGGTGTTGTCACTATCAATTTTATGTTCAGCAAGTGACACTGTGACTTGTGATTTTATTTTTTTCCTTTTTGAGGTAGTAAAATGAGAGATGATCAGCCTTTGCTTAGGCTTCCAAGTAATTGTAGATTATAAGAGTTCCTTGAATGGAAAGCAGTCACCTTACAGTTTTTTAACTTAATTTTCACCTTGAATAAGACTTTTTCAGAACAGTTTAAAGAGTATAAAGAACAATTCTGCAAGGTGCTACATCTGTTTTTAGAGTCCCTGAATGTGCTGTATATACTGAATTAGATCAGTTCATTCAAAGCTTAGTGCTCTGTCAAATTAAAATGGATATTTTCATGCCTTGAACAGAGTTTGATTCCTGTTCTTACTGGCACATAATTATAATCTCATTTCTGAGTTAGTAGGTTTTCTTCTATCTCCTCATGCAGAAATTACTTCCTTTAAAGAAGCCATTTTTTCCCCTTCCAGGATGTTACCAGTAGATCACAGACTTCAAAACTTGCAGATCTACAAACTTCTCCAGTGTGTTCACCAGAAAGACAAGAAGCAAATAGAGAAGCTGGTCCAGAATGGATTTCCCAATCTCATTAATATCACAGAGCCCATGGAAGGATATAGTGCCCTTCATTTGGCTTCCATGAAAAATGATGATGACATGTGCAGCTTCTTGCTGCAACTGGGAGCTCATCCAGATGTCCAGGACAAACTGGGACGTACTCCAGCAATGAAGGCAGCTGAGCTAGGCCATGAGCTGGTTTTGGATTTGTTAGTAAAAGCTAAAGCAGACATGACTGTTGTGGATCATGAAGGAAAAGGTAAGTAAACGGGAAAATTATCAGACCAGAAATACCATAAAATGACCCCTTGCCGAGTTACACATTTGCTCCATAAGTTGTATCCCATCTGTAGAGAGGAACTGTGGTTGAGGGTGATTCTTACAGCTCAACAGAAGCTATTAGCCAGAAAGTTTTGATTAAATTGAACAGCCTAGGGCGTTAAATTATATGTCTCTCCAATACATAGCTGAAAGAGAGCCTGCAGTTGAGAATCACATTCCTCCCATGACCTGTCACTTGTTAAATTCTGGTTTACTCCTCAAGTTCAGAGGCTGTAAACTAGAAGTCAACACCCTGAAAGAAGTCATGTCCCTGTTGAAGGAGTTTGCCCCTTCAGCTGTGAAGTTCATAGCCTGAGTACCTTTCCTAATAATTGAGCATTGCACCATAATCCCTGCTGGTTTCCTTTGCAGGTGTTTTGTTTTACTGCATGTTCCCTACAAGGAGGCACCACCACTGCACACACATTGCCTTGGAACATGGGGCAGATGTCAACAACTGTGCTGCTGATGGCAAGCCTGTGTTTCTACAAGCCTGTGAGCAAGCTCATGATATTAAAGAAATATGTCTGAATTTCTTGGAAAGAGGAGCAAATCCCAATGCAAGAAACCCAGTATGAGTATTTCTCTAACTAAGAACATGTATATAGGAGTATAGTTAACAAATGACTAGAGTCTATGGCCTTAAATCCTCACATTAAAATAATAAGGCTTAACTCTGTAGCCATGCCCTTTCCCTTCTTCTGTACAAGCCTTTTGTGCAGGAGCAGTGGTTTAAGGCTTCTGCTTGAATCACAGATCCTGATTCAGATTTTTGTAGAGTGCAAATACTGTGCAAAACCAAAATGTAACTAGGCCAGTTCTTAGGAGCTGCAGTTCTCTTATCCAGTGGAGCAGTGCTGATCTGTACTTCCCAACGTGCCCTCAGTTGTTCAGGAAACAATCTTGAAATGGATTGGTCATGATAAGGTTAGGTAGATGGTTGGACTTGCTGATCTTGGAAGTCTGTTTTGAATCTTCACAACTGTGTATGAATATTCACTAAAAGATGACTCCAGCATGAAAACCTGATAGGAAATCAAGGCAGGGACAAGGTATAAGAAGCTTTTTTCCCTATTTGTACATCTTGGTCATTTATTTAGTTCCTTAGGTTAACAAAGACCTGAAGGACTGAAGCCCTGTGCTGTAAAGGAGCTCAAGCTTTCCCTTAAAGCTACCCATGGCATTTGCTTTGGTTCTAGCTTTTCAGTATCCTTCCTAGCTTGTAGCTATAGCAAACACAATCTTTGGCCATCCTTGTCCCATCCTCTCATGCACATGTCCACTTCATGCACTCAGTGTACCTGCAGTATGAGAAACCTGTGAGGATCTATTTGTAATGTGATGTGAACACATTTGGCCACAAAACAGAGTGGTTTGCTAGGCCCAGATAAAGAGAGATGTTAGGGAAGAACGTGTGGTTCAGTGGGACAATATCCAGAGCTCACCCTCTCTCTGCTCCTCTGTAGAGTGGCAAGTCAGATATTCTAGAATTAGAACTTTTCCTCTCAGAACAGTAGTGAATGTAGTGAATCCTTATGCTCTTTCAGTACAGCAGTGGTATTTCCCATGAGATTATGCAAACAGAATAAAGAATTCCTTAACTAAGGAATTGAATTTCATGGGTACTGTTTGAGGGACAAAAATTACAAATGTCCTTGGGTTGCTGAGATTCAGCTACACACATCACAGCAGCTTACAACGGGATTCCTAAAGTTTGCCTACAAGTGCTTTTAAAACTATTAGATTGTCTCTCCTCTTTTTTTTTTTTTTTCGGTGATAGCCAAGAAGGAAACCTTCATTTTCACGCCACCTTGGAACAATCTGATCTGATTGTTGCACCCTGCATGAGCAGATGAAATTAATTCTAATTATTTTCTAATTAATTGCTCGGTCCCTTCAGGCGACAGGTCGCACAGCGCTGATGGAAGCTGCGAGGGAAGGCAGCCTAGAGCTGGTGCGGGCTCTGCTCGAGCGAGGAGTCGACGTCAACACCTTCGACCTCGAAAGGCACAGTGCTGCACACTTTGCAGCCAAAGGAGGCTTTTTTGAGGTACCTTCCTGGTGTTAGAGCGTTGCTGCACAGCCACAGTTGGGTTATTTTTTGTTGGTGTGGGTTTTTTTTGTTTCTTTTTTATTTTGAGGCCAGTATCTCAGCTGAACAAAGCATAATAATCAGCAGTTGAGCTTATTTTTAAATATCAAAGAGAATCCAGCAGCAATAGACCCTCTCTCATAACTGCAGAGCTTTTTTTACCAAGGTTCTTCTGAGTGTGTGCATGCCAGTGTGGCTGTCTGGAGTGAACAGCTCTATTGGAGAGCTTGTTTCTCTCTGTAGCATGTCACAGTTGTGTATCTTGGATGTAATGCTGCCCTAATCAGGACAGATGCAAACAGCTGCAGGCAGGCACTTTCTTCCTTATCCACCAGCTTCAAATTGTCTGAGGTTATGCAGCTTTGATTGTGCCAGAGTTACTTCAAGACAGTGGCCTGCAGTAGGCTGGAAGGAGTGAAGATTGTCCTTGATGTCTACAACCGGAAAAAGTTCCCCTTCCCTGAGTTCAGTAAGCACAGTACAATAGAAAACATGACTGTTAGTTGGGTATTGCTCAGCTGGGCAGGGGGCAGAGTATATAACCTATACTACTATGTAAACTAGAAATACATGGCACTGCATTTCTTTGTAAAACATTCTAACACTTCCCCATCTTAAGAAGCAGACGAGATTTTTTGGTGGTGCTGGGTTTGTTTTTCTAGATTCTGAGGGTTATTTCATCTTATAATGGAGACTTGGGCCTGATTGCTATGAATGGTAACACCCCACTTCACTACGCTGCAGAGGGAGGATTTGCCATTTGCTGCAAGTTCATAGGACAACGAGGTATGAGGCACATTAAATTAAGTTACTTTGTGACTATCATCTATAATCTCTGTGCTGAATGAAAAATTTCACATGGCATTTATGAGGGATTTGACTCTCTGGTATATCATGTGGCAAATGTAATTCTCATTAGTAAGTGCCTAACATAATAACTAATAATATAAATTATTATTATTATTATTATTATTATTATTATTATTATTATTTAAACTAAATAATTAAGCAAACATTATTGCTTAATTCTGCTCAGGTAGATCAGATTTGTAAAAACCAGAAATATCATGGGTTTGTATAATTTGTAGTTGGACTGTGAGATTATTCTGGTTTTAGTTGGTTGTAGAAGCACTGCATTGGAACTTCCAATGGAAAATGAATTATTGGTTTGCTGATCATTAAAAAAAAATAAAAATTCTGTGTAGTGCTGGAGAAAACTTGGCACCCCTGGGCGTTGAAACACACTGTAAAGCAGCTGTGATCACAGCAGCTCAGCCTGTGATTCAAAAGGACCACACTACATGCTACATTCTGCTCTTGTCATTCAAATGTTTAACTAGTGGCCATTAGCAAACTGCAAGGTTGAGGTGGAGAACATGGAGTGATATTTTAATCTTAGCTTGTTTCTTCTCAACCTTGTTCACCACCTTAAGTAAAAACTTGAAGTTTTCACAGAAATTCTGCCTTTCTATACATATTAATCAGTGGACAGATGGAGCACAAGTTGCCCAATGAATCTTTCTTTGGGAAACAATGATGGGCACACAGATAATTCTCCAGCCTGGGACCAATGATGCAGTTCCATTTGCTGTAACTACCTACAGTTAGGACTGTATAAAACTGTAAACCTGTGGCAATTAGTTGCACGATTAAGTCTCTTACGTGATGTAATTGGCAAATCCACTGTATTACCAGTGAAATTCTGTTCATGTTTCCAGGCTGTGATCCTACATGGGCAAACCTGCTGACCAAGACCCCGAGAGCCATTGCCAGGGAAGGGGGTTTCAAAGCAGCAGCAGCAGAAATACGTAAAATTGAAAATGCCTTTAAAAGGCAGTCCGAGCGTGGGGCGGAGAACAGGGGCTGGGCTCTGAGGCTCTATGACTGGTCCCTGGAGCACCAGGCTGCCCTGCGCCAGGCGTTTGAGGCCGTGGACCAAGGAGAGGGGACGGTAGCTGCGGAGGATTTCATATCCATTCTTCAGGAGAGGTGCCCCTTCGTGGACGCCCAGCAAATACGAGCTGTTGCCGACATGCACGAAGGAGCTCACCCGGAGGGGATCAGCGTTGAGACATTCTTGAAGGGCTCTAGATACCTGCAGAAGAGCTGTCTCATAGCGGCCTTCAGGGCCAGGGGGAAGAGGAGGAAGGTGCAGAAGCAGAGGGCCGGGCCAGGCGTCGGGGTGGCCGTGCCCGTGTGCGTGCGGCCGCCCGGCCCGCGGCGGGATGACGGCGTCCCCGCATACATGGTCGAGGCTGTGCACAGCCCTGCTGACTGCTGCCCCGCCAGCACAGAGCCCCCGTCTGCACACCCTGTGCACCACCACCGTGCCTGGTACCTAGAGAGGCCCAGGAAGACCTACGTGAACATTAACTACCTCGTGAAAGCAGGAGACATCGTGTCCCTGCAGAAGGCCTTCGAGGAGGACGTGCCAGTCGACATTAAAGATAGATATTACAAAACGCCTTTGATGGCTGCCTGTGCCAGTGGGAACATAGATGTTGTGAAGTTTCTTCTGGAAAAGGGGTAAGATTCTTTCCGAGACTTTTATCTTTTTGTTTTTTAATTACTATTTTAGAAGGGCTTTCAAAAGTGTAAACATTTGGATGCAACAGACTACGGTTCATTTTCTGTTTACATAACATTTAATGCTCAAGTTAGTTACATAAGACCCTAAGTTACAGAGGGTTGTTAGTGTATTATTTTTCACATTTGAGTAGTGGGGAAATAGAAACACCCAAGAGATAAGTCCCCAGGGTCTGAATTTGTGATGCCTGTGCTGTTGATGTTTTGGTCAGATGCACAGTGCCTGCAAATGCAGTTTACTGGCACTGCAGTTAGTTCATACCCGTGTCTCTAGTACTCACAGAGCAGAACTCTCACAATCATGTATAAGACTTGGGGAAAATCTGACTCAAGTGACTTGCCTGAAGTCATCCAGGCAGTCCTTGACTTCCCTGCTCCATCTGCATGCAAATGTTTTCAAGGTATAAGCCTCATAACCACTTTCCTCCATAGCCACAGCAGAATTGACACTAAAAGCACGTGCTGCTATTCAGTCTGTTCCTCACTTTGGAAATGCTTCAGCAAGTTTGTATTCTACAGACAGACTTATGAAAAATCTCAATGACAGCTTAAAATTGAAAGCAATTTAAGATTCAGTCACACTTGTGTAATGGCATAATCTCTTTTTTTTTTTTTCCCTTGTCAGACCACTGTAGTCTTACTGTCATTCACAGAATCACAGAATAAATGTGGTGGGAAAGACCTCCTAGATCACTGAGTCCAACCATGTTAAAAAAACCAAACAAACCCCAAAAGAAGCCAAACCCCCCCTCCCCAAGACACCAAAAACCAAACATTCCTACTCTTAGAGCATGTCCTGAAGCACCTTGTCAGTTCCTTTCTTAAATGCCTCCAGGGCTGGTGACTCCACCTCCTCCCTAGGCAGGCTCTTCCATGGCCTCACTACTGTCTCAGAAAATAATTTCTTCCTAATATCCAATCTAAACCTCCCCTGCTGCAGCTTCAGACCATTTCCCCTGGTTCTGTCATTAGTAATTAAGGAGAGGAGGCCAACACCAGCTGAGGTGCCTCTACACAAATGCACAAAGCATGGGCAACAACCCAGAGGAGCTGGAAGCCACCATGCTACTAGGAGACTGAAATAGTGGCCATCACTGAAACGTGGTGGGATGAATCCTGTGAGTGGAGTATGGCTGTTGATGGATACAAGGGCCAGAAGAGGAAAGGGGTGGAGGAGCTGATGAGAATTGATACTGGTGTTGAGAATTTCAAATTCACAGTGAATATTCCCCAAGGAGCTCTGTATCAGATACTCAAATGGATCCAGAGCAGCAGCAGTAAACTACTTATTTACCTTGACAATGCCATCACAGCAGGCACTCAGCACTGATTGTACCTGGAGTGTGGGTGTTCCTGTGGCTAGCAGCTTATCTGCCATCACACCTCTAACTCTTTTGTAGGGCTGATGTAAATGCAACAGACAATTTCCTGTGGACTCCTCTCCATCATGCTTGCCATAAGGGACACCTAGATGTTGCTGAGCTGATAGTGAAGGCTGGAGCAGAAGTGGATGCACCTGCAATAGGCAATGCAACCCCACTAATGAGAGCCATCGAGATCTGCAGACTGGATATTGTCTATTTTTTAATCCGTGTGGGTGCTGACATCCGAAGGACAAACAGGAATGGTAAATATCAACATCTCTACAAAATGCCTATTTCCTTACATGTCTACGTGGTTTATTGAAAATAAAAATTAAAAAAACAACCCCAAAACCCAAATTCTTGGAACACTGAGAAGTGATTAGAATTGATGAGTGCTATCAGGATTGGGATGAAGGTAAGAGTTAGGTTCAATTGGTTTTCTACAGTGTGAAATCACTGTTGTAAGTAGTCCTGGGTTATATGCATCTAGAAAATAAAGTAATATGATTAAAGAGGCTATTGCTATTCACAAGATATAGAGAGAGTTACAAGTGGCTTTAATGAAAAAAAATCTAGCTAGTTGATCTGAGGGTTTAAAACCTTATTTGGTGGAAAATTGTTTTAGTTGTGGCTAGTGTGTACTCTGTCACCCATTTAAATAACTTATTTTTATACACAGTCAGCACTGGTAAAAAAAAATATCTTCCTGCTTAGCATGTAAATATTGTTCCCTGAGGATATAAAATAAAATTAAAAAGTGATTTAACGGGAAAACAAATCTGAATCAATATTAAAGTGTTACCTCCTCACAGCAGACCCCTCATTCAGTATTATTTCCTCTGCATTTGGAATAATTTAAACAGTGGTTATCAGATTTTAAGCCCTTTCCCTAACATAGGAAGCAACACTGTCACATAGTGAGACTTTTCCTTCCCACAGTGCCTCACAGGCAAAGCCCTGCTTGTAGAAACCATCTGAATTTCCAATTCACACAACTATTTTACAGCCACAGGGTCTCACAGGTCATAATATCCAGGAAAATGTTTCCTTTCTTAATGAAGGTGTCCAGCACTCTTTAACCCATGGGGCTTTCCCCTGCCTCCTGGCCAGCCACAGAGCAAGCACTACAAGAGCACCTTACACATTCCTAACCTCATTCTACACCAGCCACAGCCTGCTGCCAAGTGTTCAGCTCTCCAGCATCAAAACTGCAGCCTGCAGGACCAGTGTATTCATTAAAACATCAGCACATGAAGAGCAAAGCAACCACTCCAAGAATTCCTGCAGGATTTAGTTTCAAGGCTCATCTCTGTTGGCAGTGCTGATGCCTGCCAGTCTTCATGCCAGGGTCAGCTGTGCTGCTGGCACACAATGGTTAAGAAAATAGAGGCCTAATTAATTTCAGTCACCTGTAGTGTCGTTATCCAATTGCAATAACAACTGCAAAGGTTCATTTTCATGGCTTACGTATATATTTTTTTAATACTTTTTTTCATACAGGAAAGAATGCTCTTGACATTGCTCAAGCATTTGCAGATTCTAGAATAATTGATCTGCTCAAGAATGAAATGGAAAGTTTGCCAGAAGTACCAGATAAAAAAGAAGCAGAGAAAGTAAAAGTTGTGAAGTAAAAGTCACCTTCTACACTGATGCCTTTAGAGGCACAAGCTGTGAAAACATTGCTATGAGGAATGACAATAAAGGACTGATTTGCTAACAGGTAGAGTGCTTTTGTTCATGTATTTGCCAGGCATGTCTCTCTAAAGCTACAAATCAAACAGTTTCCTTGAAGGGAGTATTTCAGAAGCCATTCCATGTTCTTGCCAGTACTGGCACTTGCACAGGGGTTGGAATGTTGACTTGTTGATGATGTGAACTTCATACCTTCATGAGTCCCAGCTAAGAATTATGTTCTGTGTCACTGACAGGCCACAGAAAAACATTTCCTCTTCTTTTCCTCCTCCTGAAGCTTATTATCATCCAGTTCTGTTATGGTAAATACTGAACAACTGGTGACTATAATTGCTTAAAGGGAGCACCTTTTTCTTTACAGGATTAGACCAATTAGTAAAAGGTCTTATTATTCTGCTAATTAAACATATTGAGGTCATAACAGGCTTGCTGATTTCTCATTTCCCATCTTGTCTCATATCCTTCCTCTTGCACTGTTAACCCAAGTCCTGTTTCTCAAATGCCACACTGATGCTTCAAAAATATACCCATCATAAAAATATCTCTAAAGAAGCAAAACCTGTGAGGAGGTGAACTGAAACTTCCTGTCTCTTCCTTCATGGCATACAAGCACATTCAGACTACAGAAAACACACAATTAAAGTAACACACATGAAATACAATGAGTAAATAGCCCAACCACCCTTCACCCTTATAGTAAAATATATCCAGTGAGATGCTATTTTCCAAACCACTACTTAACATATGATTTGCATGAACATGTTTGTGCATGAGTATTTTTTGACAAGCTGCTTATACTGAGAAAATATCCTGATATAAGTCTTAATATCAGCATATCCTCTTTGCCTGTCAGCACAAAACTTCTGCTGGCTGCAGATGACTGTAAAGAAAAGAATAGTGTCAAAGTCAGTCACAGAAGGCAGTGCAGGCAAGGAGCAGGACGCCCACGAGCAGCTGCAAGTAAAACTGCATCTGTAAAGGAAGGAGAAGCAGGGGGACAGTTTGCTAAACAGCAGAGTAAAATCAAATCCTCACTCATCCTGCAAGGTGGAACAGCCACCATCACAACGGGAGACAAGGGATGAAGCTCCAGAGGTGAAAGCTGATGGAGCAAAGTGCTGAAGTGAGCTGGGAGGCAGGGAGACTGTGCTGATGGGCTAGTCATGGCAGACAAGGGGTGATGTGGTGGATGCTGTTCAAAGGGTACCAAGCAGCAGGGATCTTGGGACCAGGAAGCAAAGCACCATTCCCCCAGGTGAGAGCCTTCTGGGAAGTTCTGTCAGCACATGTACCAAGAGTGAGGCAGTGTGCAGGTAGGAGCTCAGACATACTGACTGGGACTCAGTCTCTTGAACTGGGTAGCAAAGAAGAAATAAATGCAGAAAACTGAAGCAGACAGAGGGCAGCAACACCCCAAGGAAAAAGAAAGCTGAACTCTGCATCCACACAAGCCAAGATTTGACAAAGTTATATACCTGTTCTGGTTCACAATCAGGCTGTCATCTAACCTCTAACTCTGCAATTTGCCTTTCAAATTCAAGACGTCTGTGAAGTCTTTAAGTGCTGTTTCAAAGGAATGTGAGTACCTGAGGCTAGCTCCTGTCCACACCCAGAAGTGCTCCACGGCCTGTGCTCTGCACTGGAGTGGCACAGGACATTTCCCAGCTCCTCTTTTCAACCTGTGCTATTTTAACTTCACTTGCAGAAATGCATGAAGTCAATTAGAGCTGTGCATTGCTGTTAGCAGATAACACTGACTCGTGTTTACATGCTCAAAACTCAGCTCTTTACCTCTGCAGCATTTTTCAAAGGCTCCTCACTATGAGGAAAGCCCCAGTGGTGAATAACAGTCTAAATTAATCAGCTACTACAGGACATGATAGTAATTGTCCACCAAGAGATAGCTGATGTACAAGATCACAGTGAGTACTCAACTGTTTCATGCCTGATTTTATTTTTAAGAAAATAAAACAAACGACCCCACACCTCACCCTTGTCCCCCTTTCTTCCCACAGCTGGATTCACACACCCCTAATTCCCCATTTCATCCACATCCCCACCCCAGCAGCCCCCACATCTCTGCACAAAATGCAAGCGTTCACAACGAGCTCCTTTGTGCAGCTTCTCTGTCCCTGAGACTTCTCTAAGCCACTGGATCATTTCACCAGTTTGCCCCCATTAGCATTGTTAAAAAGACTAGATTGAAGTTGTGCTAAGCAGAAAGTACAACAAATCACCACTGGTAGGTTGACAACTTCAGTAAGGGCCATAAAATAAGATATATTAGACTAGAAGTCATCTCACTTCTGACCTCAGATTATCTCACAGGCCTCCCACAGCTAGTACATGCAGTTTTTTCCCCCACTTTGCCATGTGAAATACACATCTATGACTGCAATATAAGAATGTGCTTTTTCTCCCCATTTACCATTCAAAATGGCTTTTGATTTGAGGCCAAATTGCAACACAGAAATTGTTCTAGTCATTGCAATCCATGCTCCTATGAGAATGCAGAACAGATGATGCAAAATGTAATTCCTGAGCTAGTGTAAGTATAATGGAGGCAATAAATCTGGTTACAGTTCAGGACCTTTGAATGGCTCCTCAATAGCCCAGTTTATCAATAGTTTGAGACTGAGCCCCAGGAAATTTAATTTAGCCTTACTACTACATAGCTACAGCAGCTGTAGCTCCAAGAAACACTGCATTCATAACAACAAGACTTCCAGCAAGAGAATGGAATTGACTTCAAAGGCCTGGAGAAAGGAGTTGCTCATCCTCCAGTAAGGGCAGTGCTCACACAATCCAACAAGTCTCTTGTAGTGCAGGACTTGCAGAGAAATAAACACTATGGATCTGCTACATCAGTCCAGTTGCTACAGCCTGTGACCTGTTGTGTGCAGGAGAGATGGAGACCAGGGACACCAAAAAGAGAAGGTGGGGATGCTGTAGAGCCTCCTGGAGAGCATGGCAGAAGGAGAAGGAAGGATGCTACCCTGCTGTGCCATCACAGTGCAGCCAGCCAAGAAACACCCTGCTCTGTGTTCAAAAATCCCTTGTAAAAAAAAGCTTTATGATAGGGCAACTGAAACATCAGTAGCTTTTCACTAGGTTTTCTGCCCGAGGTGCTGATAGCAATCAGAAATTTGCCTGGAAGCAACAAACTGAGCCAAAAAAATCAAGCACAAGTGAAAGGAGTAATTGAAAGTCACATCTAGACACACAAGCTGCAGTGCCAGAACAGTCAGCAGCCTGGTGGGTATCTGAGACTCTTTAATCCTTCAATTATATGTCAAATATATATCTGCAAGTCCTCAGCAGACACCTTTGCTGCAGTGAGACATTCACTCCAAGGAAAAGGAGATGGTGCCTTGCTTCTGATGGAGCTTCTAACAAGAACAAGCTAGGATTGAGTTAACAGTAATTAATAATTACAACACAAATAATTGCATCTCTGATAAACCTGTTTTGGGAAGCCTTTCACCACCCATAAAGCAGAATTACTTCATGAGGACACCCCCCATGTTTGCAGTAGCAGGCAGGCAGCAAAACAGGGCTGGGCACCATCTCTGC
This sequence comes from Ceyx melanurus, assembly GCA_024611195.1. Lineage (NCBI taxonomy): Eukaryota > Metazoa > Chordata > Aves > Coraciiformes > Alcedinidae > Ceyx > Ceyx melanurus. Next base: position 13,878 of record JANHGL010002950.1, read on the forward strand.
CCAGCCTTTGCATTCTGAGTTCTGGTAAAATCAGGTGGTTTAATGGGCAATGCTCACAGAAAGCAAAGCACAGTCCACTTCTCCTCAGCAGCCTGACAAACAGGGAGATGGTGATGTGCTCTGGTACTCATTAGTGCTAGGTGTTAACCCTGTTGTGAGAATTTGGCCCTCAGTTACAAATTTGCTGCAGATCAATGTAAGGAGGCAATGTGAAGCTTCCTGGCATCACCTTGGCTGGGCCTTCACTGCTGATGCTGATGCCTGGGTGGGGAGGAGAGCACAGGGCCAGGGTTTGGCAGGAGCCTGGAGCAGGAGAGGGCTCACACTGTCCCTTTGCTGGTTCCTAACTCACAGACTCATCATGGAGATGCAAATATTTAACCATTTTATACAGAGAGAGCAAGGAGCCTGGAGAGAAAGCTGCTGGCACTGTCAGGGGTGCAAAGCCAGGTCTGCTGCTGGGGGCTGGGGCATGGCAGCAGCTGCTGCAGAAGGAGGGAAGGGGGAAGGGGGAAGGGGTAGCTCCTTGACACACCACAAATAAAAGTTGCTATCAGGGGAAAGATCATTCCGTGAGGTTTTAGCCTCAGCTAGGCAAGTGGGACCAAACATTTTGCATGCTCTATTTTCTTCACAGCTCAGAGCAAGACCTGGGGCCCAGATGTCATTCTGAACTGCTTTTTGCCTTCCTTGCAAATATTTAACCATCTTATTTTCCTTCTGCCAGCCAGCTGATGGGAACGAGATCCTGGTGCAAAGCATAGGCCAGAAGGACAGAAATACACTCAAACTCCTTCGGGGAGCATCACAGTGCAGGGGTGAGCCCTTGGTGAGCCTTCACTGGCACTTCTTGGCTGGCAGGGCACCGAGGAGATGTTCACCCACCTCTGCCCCCACCTAGCACGCACAGGTTACTCGCCTTGAATGTATAGGAGGAATCTTTTCCTCCCCTTCCTGGCCACTGCTGCAGGGTTCTCACAGCAATGTTTTCTGCCAATCTCTGCTGCCCTCTGCTGCTGCAAAACCAGGGCAGAGGAGAGCCCTTGAGCTGAGCCAAAGCCTCGATTTTTTTTTTTTTTTGCTGCAAAAGCTCACCCTCATGAAAACACCAACACGTTCAGAGCCTGTGCTTTCCTCCTCTCTGTCCACGGCACAACCTCTGAAGCTGTGAGGCTTGTCACTCAGGAAAGGATTTCTTCCTTAATCACACCACAATGATTTAGGACTTAATTTGTCTTCATTTCCTCACTTCAGGTACATACAGGTTTAATCAATTTGCAGATTTCAATATAGAAAGATGGACAGAAAGAAAGACAGACAGACAGAATAACTGACAGAAAGAAAGGTAAGAAAGGTAAGATGAGGGTTAAAGTCTTTGTCTTCAAACTGGTTCCCTACACTTAGGATTTTCCACATGAATTTCTCCCTGCACCAGAAATCATTCTAGAAAACCATCCAACCAATCTGTGCTTATAACCCCAGAGATCAGGCACCAGTAGCCCAGGAAAAAGCATTAAACTTTAAACCATGCACAGACTGCTCTGCTTCTCCTGCACGGGCAGAGACCAGTTTAGAAGAGGAAATGCATTGGGCAGGCTGTGTCTGAGGAGGCAGACTGCGAGCCCTGTGATGAGGCTGCTCCTGCAGTTGCACTCAGCATCATTCTGAGTGGCCTCCATGCTCAGCAGGGCCCAGAGGGAAATGCTTCTCTAAAGCACCCCCCAGAGAGATGAGAATTTCCAGCAGGCTCTTCCCACACCATTTGCTTGGTCGCAGATGAGAGGCAATGTAACCCAGTAGATAACACACTGACCCAGAAATCCAGACCCTTTTTCTCTCCTGCATCTCTAAGAATGATTGCTTAATTCCTTGATGCTCGAATTTCCACCTCCACAAAGGCATCATTTCCACCACCAGGCAGCTTGAGAGCTGTGGGTAACAAGATTTATGATTACAGAGAAGTTATTTAGTTCAGCTTTTAGATCCTACTCATTGATTCTGCATCACAGACTCTGTGACTCCTGCTGCTATTACCAGTTAACTAACACTGGCCCTTCAGCAGCTTCTGGACATTGTGTTTCCAGAGATGCACAAGAGACATCAACCATGATCACCAGAGGATTTAGTCTAAATTAGATCTTAAACATAAGCTTGTTGCTTTCTTTTTGTACTGTCTCTTTGGACTGATGCGTGAGACGAGTGAAAACCACAACCACCACTGCCATATTTCACTCATGTAATATTTAAAAGTATAAAATAACCTTCTCTGATGAGCTCTGTGAAAAGTACCAGGTGATGTAACAACCCCTAAAGCAAACAGTACTTAGTGGGATTAATAACAATTAACAACAAAAAGAAAGTAACTTTGCTACAACAGATTGCCTCAACATCCTTTGTGTGAGCATGTGAAGGACAAGAGCCTGAGTCACTGAAGAAAAAGGTCTCAGGAAATCCTGATAAAACATCAAACCACTCAGCACCATTTCTGCTTTATTTATGCAGTTGTCATGCGGCCACAGTCAGAAAACAAGACTCCTTCCAAGCAGCAAAGCTGGCAGTTCCTGAGCTGTAAGTAACAGGACAGAATCCAGGTCAGCACCACCTGTGCTTTGCCTCCCTGATCCACCATATCTGAATTAAGCTGGTTAGGCTGGGAGGCAATGCTGCAGGATTCTCCCCTTTCTTAATCCCAGCAGAGCCAGCAAGCCACCCCAAGACACATCATCCTACCCTATGGTTGCTTTAAACCCAAATCAAAGCCCCAGAGGGAGCTCAGCACTCCACTTCCAGAACTAGAAGCTGGGTTTTTTCCCAGCACATTCATTTTACTCTGAATGCCATTGACCAAGTGGCACTGGGCAGCCAGTGCCTGCCAAGCAGACACCTTGTGGCAGGAGGCACGAAGGGCCCTGGCTGGGATGGCAGTTTGTGTGGGCTGGGATCTCTCAGCAGCAGGGCAGGGCCCTTTGCTGTGCAGGATGCAAGAAATCATCGTTGAACTGCACTGACAGATTGTGATTTGCATGGGCTGGGAGAGAATGGTCAGTTCTTAATAAGGTAATTGAAGCTCCTCTTTAATAAGCCAGCACAAAACATTTTATGGCTCCCAGTTAGTGCCCAGTGTAACACTGACAGAGAAATCTCCATTTCATCTAATGCTTATTGACCAGACGTGAAGAGCAGCAGTCTGCAGGAGTTCTCTGGAGAGCTCACTGCTGCTCTGGGGGGGCAGTCTCCCCATCGTGGCTCACTCTGCTTTGGCACTGAGCAGAGCTCCTTCACAGCCTCCTGTCTCCACCCAGAGACCCCCCAGTTCACCACCATCCACCTCCACCCTTATCACCAGCGGCTGGAAGCTCAGCAGGAGAGCCTGCCTGAGCAAACAGAAAGGCTCAGCTTATCACCACTGGAACACAATTCTCCGCGCTCTTCGTTAGGGTGCTGCACTAATTAATATATCAGGAGGGGCTGTCAGGAGCGTGTGCAGATCTACTGCCAGCCTCGAAGAGAGGGGCTGGGTAGAACTGTGATGCTGGAGCTGGTTTCTTTATTTAACTCCAGCTTTCTTTACCTCCCTGCAGCAGCAGCTTTCTGCCTGCATTTTTCTAGCACAGTCTCTCTCACAGCCCCAGGCATCACAACAACTTTGACTTTCTTAAAGACAGACACAACTATATTTGTACTGAATTATTTTTACCCATAAATATCACAGATGTGCACACAGTACAGAAAGTCTTCACAAAACCAACCCCTGCCTAGCTCACTCAGCCCTGGTGTTTCAAGATGCTTGTGAACACTGGAGATTTCAGGTCAACCAAGAGGCTGTTAAATTACAGGATCTCTTCCTAATTTCCTAGCACTAGCACTGTGTCCTACTCCTGCTCTAACTTCTACTGGAGAACAGACCAATTTCTGCTACCTGCTGTTACCCTCCCTTTGGCATCCCTTGTGCCCTCCTGCCTCATCACAGCAGCTGAAACCCGCTGGGCCTGCCTTGTTCCACCTCTACTGCATCCATCTCTCCTCTCCTCTCCTCCTCGTGCTGGCTTCCCAAGACAGGCAACATTCTGGTTTTCAGACTTTCAACAGTGTTTCTGCTACATCACTTCCAGCACTGTGTGCTTCTCCCTCTATCATCTGCCTCTTACTCCTCATGGCTGTCTTCTTTTTTTGGCTCTCCCTTCACTAAAACAGGCAGCCAGTTGGTGCTTCCACAGCAGAGGAAGAGCTCAGTGCAGTTCTTGGGTACAGCTTTGCATTGCCATTGCTAACAGTCTCCTTCCTCTACCCAAAGGGAGCTCAGCAGACAAGTTTTAGCCTCCAGCTAGCAAGCATCCTCAGGAGCATTCTCTATTTCTGTCGATAGATCCTCCATTGCTACAAACACACACTGAGATCATATATCCTGGTATTTTTCCATGGGTAAAGACAAATCAGTCTGAATCTTGTGACTTTCAAAAGAAAAGAAAAAAGAGATGGTCAATTATCTCATAGTTGCAATCTGCAGTGAGGGATGCCTCGAGGAGACTGGTTCTCTGGATGTATCAGAGCACACACAAGGGTTTGTCTCGTTGGCAGGATTACAGTTTGCATTTCTGCTGCCAAAATGCAAATGCCACAGTGGGCCAGCTGAAAACATACCAGTAACTCCCAATCTAAATAATCCAGATGTGTGACTGACTGGTGTCACCAGCTTCAGGAGTCTGCTGGGTTCACATCTTCAGACCAACAGAACATACCTGGAGGTTGTATCAGCAACCCAACTGTCCCTGTGTGAAGAGATGCCTTGTAGCCCATGCACACACCCTGCCCCAAGGCTGCAGCCACATCTGCCTGTCTCCAGCTTTCTGGAAACCTGTCCACAGAGCTCCAGTTGCACATTCAGCCACTCTCCAGTGCTCACTTTTTGCTTCACCATCTGCTTCTAGACATCTTCTGTTAACACGTTGTTTCAGGGGCTGTTGGTGCATGAAGGGAAGCAGGTTTAACAACTTCCACCATGCTGCATTTCTGCAAACACTACAAACCATATTTCCTCCTCTGAGTGCTCTGACCTTTACAACTCCACAGAGTTGAGAGGCAAGGAAGGGAAAGCATGGAGAGCAACAAAGCCACCCATCATAGCTTGAGCTGGTGCTACATCCATCTCACCCGTGGCAGCTCCTCTCTCCTGCTTTGGGTTTCACCATGGTCTGCAGACTCACTGGATGCACCATGCCCCAAGGCCAAACACTGGGGCTGTACTCCCAGGGGCAATGAAGAAATCAGTACAGAAGGAGGGATTTGATTATGACCTCCTTCCATGAAGCTCAAGACTCCCTCATTGGAGGGGGGATGGCTCTGCAAGGTCTGTGGTCCCCAGGACCAGCCTAGCTCCATTTTCAGACATCTGAAAACTGCCTGGGTTAGATCAGTCTCTGCCCTACTGCACATCATAAAAAGGTAAAAAGAAAAACCCTTCTGAAGATTGGCTCTAAGCTGCCATATAAGCTACAAATACATGTATGTATGGAAGGTTTATATCTATGTGAAGTCTATTCACATAGGCACTATGTTAAAGCTGTTGGCAGAGTTGAATGATCCCTACAGGCTGAGCTATTTGAATTTCTCAAGGTAAGCACTAGGAACCTCGCTTTATTTGCTGCACTGGGGATATGAATCTAAGATATTTATATAAAAAAAAAAGCTCCTATTTTTCAAACTCGTAAGGCCTTAATCAGGTTAGAGGGATTTAGAAGCTAGATTGAGATCTGCATGGCATGGGAAATAGATTTGTTGTTCTTCTTCTGACTGCCTACAGTAATGAATTTAAAAGGCAAGCAAATCCCACCATTGGAGAGGACTCCTCCAAGTCCCCAAAGGACACGTTCTGGCAGCCAGGTGCCATCCTTCTGATTCCCAAGAGCTCTGCAGCTTTGCAAGGCATTACTGCAGAAAACAGATGTATTTTTATGGTAATAATTTTAACACCTTTGACATTGTTTTGTAACTACCTTGGATCCTGTTATGCTTCGTAAAGCTGGGGACAGAGATGAGGGCTGACAAGTCTAAAAGTAAGGAGCAGAGGAGACCTGACTCACTTTCTGGCACTGCCAGCAGCTCCCTGCACGAGTGGGTAAATCTCCTGGTGTCTAGGCAGCTCCTCAGCCCCGCCAAGGAACCTGTCTGGATGCAGCCACCTCTTTCAGGAGCAGTTTTCATAGGGCAGGCGAGGGTGAGAGAGAGTGAGTGGCATCCAGACACATCTCCACCTCCATGCTGCAGGGTGGCACTGAGCCTGCACCCACCTTCTGTGACACAGGAGGCTGAGCATGGTCAGGGCTAGGAAAAGAATAATAAGCTGTGTGGGCAGGCTGAGACTAACTTTGTGCTTTGCTTTGAGCAACTCTTTGTATCTAATAAAGACTAAACCCTTCAAAATAAACAAATGGCTTTTTCGAACAAAATCTAAAACCTAGTGGTATTTTGTAGTTTCTATTCCAAGTGTTCTGCATATTCAAACTAGGAAGAGGAGGAGATTATAAAGACAATTTTTACCAAAGCTCAGGTATTGAATTTTCAGAGATCCATATATTGTTTGGTGAGCCCTGTAAATGTGTTACTGTAGAAAATGGAAAAATTGAGAAGTATATATATAAAAAAAGCAAAAAGGCCATGAGAAATCCAGGGAGAAACCTTTCCTCTGGCCCTGCCCTGAGCTGAGAAATCTCCTGTCTGTCTTTATCACTTCCAGCTCTAGTGCTGGCCCACAGGAGCTGTGCCCATCATTCTGCAAACAGCTGCAAAAGCCTCTGGGTTAATATTTGCCTCAAAGGCACTGCTTGTGTTGGACAAAGTCTCTGCTTCTGAGAGCCATCTCTCTCGTGCTACAAGCATTAATCAGAGACACCTTGATAATGAGTTAAGGATCCTATCCACAGTGGGATTTTGCTCCTAATGTTTCTGCACTGTGACTTCTCCCACTTCAGAGGTGCTCCTTGGAGACAGTATCCTCCAAAGTTCTCTGCTTGTTCAGGAGATACCTCATGTACCTTGGAGAAAAAGAGCAGAAAATCACTACTGCTCCCCTTCCCCTGCCCCCCAGCTGGCAGCCAGCAAAGGCTAGGCTAAGCTAAGGAAATAAATATCGTGCTGGGATACGAAAGCCCTCACCCCCCTGAAACAGAAAGCAAATATCTCCAGTGTTTACAGTACCACAGTTCTACTGGAGAAGGCTCCTGCAGAGACAGTGACTCAAAGGGAAGGGTCACTGGGGTCTCAGCTGGCACGTGGATTTCAGCCCCAGCTGCCAGGCTTGCTGCTGTCTCCTAAGGACAAGAGGGCCTGGGACAGGCAGGGTCACACAGCCCCTGGCTCCCTGGAGGAGAAGCAGCAGAGCATTACTAAGACCTGGGGAAAAGAATAAAAGAGGAAGATAAAAATAGAAATACTCAACCTCCATTTTGTCCTTAGTGTAAGTAAGGGCTGGGTTCTAATTCAGAGTTGCTCCATTAACCCCCTCTCTCTCCTGCTCGTTCAGCGCCGAGTCCCTCACACTGCACCAGCCCCGGGGCACGCGGCTTTGCCACCCTGGCACAGGGAGTTGCACAGGGGCATCAGCAGCTTTGCTGGGATACAGGGAAGGGTCTGGTTTGGATTCACAGCTCCTCCCTGCCAGCCTCCCAGGTACCACAGCTTGGCTGCACACAGGACCTGGCAGCAGGAGAAATCACAGGCTGAACAACTGATGCTGCTGGGAACAGAGGGGAAACAGAGGGTTTGTCTTTCACTAGCTACTCTCAGTCCTCTGCTACCATGTTTTGCTGCTGCCTCAGCCCCTCTGATGGCTTAAATCCCCGTGGACTAGCATGGAGCTGCAGGCAGTCTGCTGCAGTCAGATCCTTATTTCCCAGCCTGCTGCTGGTTGGGTCTCGGGGTGCAGCACAGACCGTGGAGAAGCTGGTGTGCCCAGCTGTGCAAGCTGCTTTCTCTAGGAAGCTTTTCATGAGCTACACATTTCCCAAATCCCTTCAAATGATCACATTTCAGGAGGAAGTCGAGGAAAAAAAAAATAAATCTTAAGGGATTCACTTTGTTTCGGGAGAAATCAGAGACACAAGGCACCAACAAGACAAATACCCTCAGTGAGCAGGAGGCAGCTGCTTTGCACACACCTCCCTTTCCATAACACTGCTGATCCTCAGGAGTTTGCACTGAGCAACTGAGGATGTGCAGCCCCATCCTGCCAGCCTCATCTCTCCCAGAGAACATGGCCTGCTCTCCACAGCAGCTGAGTGTCAGTTCTCATCCTCCTGCAGTGCACAGGCATTTTTGCAGTTGTCCATTTCAGTGCAACCCTCCAAATTCCTCCCTCCTCAGATCTCAATGGGTAGAAATTCCCTGCTGAAGCCAGCACCAATCTGCACTTTCTGGATCTTGGCTTTGGAAGATGCACAGGGAGTTCTGAGCAGTGACCCAGGGGAGTCCCCAGCTGAAAACTGGAACCAGAAGCAAACCTCACACCCTGTTTGGAGTGCCAGTTCCCTTCTCTGGAACAGGTACCTTGAAAAGCCAGCCCTTCTCCAGCCTGTTGTGCCAGGGCAGCAGGGCTGTGGGGTGGTGCTGAAGTAGGACCATGAGGGGGGGTCCTCAGGACGATCACCAGAGCATCTCTTCCCACCAGTGTAGGCAGAGTACCAGTAACAACCTCCTTTAAAACAAACCACCCCCACCCCTGCAGTCTGTGCCTGGCATTCCTTTGCAAATAACTGCTAGTGCTTGCTGGGGCTGGATTCAGATAAACCACTGGATTTGTCCTAAGAGGGGTGGCTTTAGTCTTCAGTTATCATATGCACACATGCATCGTGCGGATGGAGATGCTGAGGGGAAAGCAGCTGCAGCAAAAGCAGGAAGGTTGTGCTGCTTGAAACTCATTTAACTTACAAAATCTAACTTATCCAAAACAGACAGATTGCAGTTAAAGTTAATTTCCCTTGCTCTTCCATAAGTATAACAGTTAATAGCTGTATTTGGTGTTTTCTAATTGCTCCCAATCTGAAAACTGACTTTGAAAATTCCAGTCCAGAGAGAACTTGCACTGCTGAGTTACAAACTGAAACTGGACAAGACAGAGGTGACTGCATCAGAAAGAACAGCCACCTAGGACTTGCCTTGACTCAAGAGGGCCAGGATCACAGCTTATGAATACCTTCCAGGTGACAATACACAAGAAGGCTGAGAATGATGAATAATGTTAACAGATAGTTGGAGAGACACAGCAGCCTCCAGGCCCAGTCCAAACCATTGCCTGCAGGATTTCCCACAGCAGTGCTTCACACTCAGTCTCTGCATCCCCATCCTGCTACAATGGGAATGGCTGGGGTAACATTGCCAGCCACCCTAGGCTTTCCAAGCAGCTTTGAGCTGCTGATTTCACTACTGCTTCATTGTTTCGCTCCTGTTTGAGAGTCTCAGCACATGATGCTCTACTTTGGCTAATTAATTTTTAAAGAAGCTGTGTATATTAATGCAAACTCTATTAGTGCTGCCTCTTGGCACTCCATGTATAAACACAACGCCAGTAGCATGACAACACTTGACAGTCTCCACGTTGGTAAATTACATATATTATTATTTTATGCCCCTTTTATTGCTATTAAGATTCATCCTTAAAATAAGCTTGAATTGCTAGTATGCTTGTACTAAAGCACAGAAATATTCCTTCTTAATTTAGCCAAGCGTATGCTGCTATTAGGACTGGAGGTGCCAGAGAGGGACTGTCACACACCATGTGTGGTGGGAAGTGGCTTTGCTGTGTTGCCTTCAGGGGGCTTGCAGAGACTCTGCCCTTCCTTTACAGCCATACCTTGATATTCCACACTCCATGGTGATCATCGAGGGGCGGTCACCCCCACCTACTCTGCAGACTGTTATGGTGACAGAAGTTCATAAAGCTCTGCTTGGGTACCAGCCACCAGAGAGGGACAAAGGGAGACAGTTCATAAGTGCAAATCACAGTGCAAAGTTTGGTGGCAGAATTATCTGAGCTAGATCCAGCCTTTTCATGTTAAAGGAGACAATTTATATTCCACAATAAATAAATTGTGCTGACTGCTTATGATCCATCAGCTTTCAGAAAGGGCCCTGTGCTAGATCCAAGCATAGATGCTCAGAAGCATGAGATTCTGTGGAGGCACAACTGAACATTATGCCAGAGCATAGATGAAAGGCAGCTTTTCAGGACCATCTTTGTGGGACCAGCAGGACTGACAGCTTGGTGTGGAACAAGAAGCAAGAGGGGAAAGGGAAAAGCAGCAGTCCTGGAACAGATGGGTACACAGCTGGTCCAAGAGAGATCAGATACGTTAAGACCCATTAACCTGCAGGGTCGCATTAGATCCTGAATTGGAAACAGAAGCTGGCAAAAATCATCCTGTAGCCACAAATCCCTCTCTGCCTTCACATCCCTGGCCCCTGTGTTCAATAGTTTACTGTGCTGCTAGCCAATAATATCAAGTAAAACGAATCAAAAGGTTCTCAGCCCTTCATGGGTGTTAAGTGCAATACCACACAACAAGGCTTACTGATTTCTACCTCCCTCCCATCTTTTTTATTTTTCTTTTTAAAGACACACATATAAGACATGGCAACAAGCTAGCAGCTGAGCTCTCAAAAGCTGGATGCACAGAAGGAAGGCTGCACAGGTAACCTGAACTCAGCCCTCTTCTCTTCATAACAAACCCCTGTGTTGTACAGTTGCAGTCCTGGTCATGGCCCCTGCTTCACTGCTCAGGAGGAACAACGTGGTGGGAGCTGATGCTTTGCTCTGGAAAATGCCAGCTGTCATCTCCTACCTTTGACTTGGTAACCTTAGCATCCCTTCAAATAAAAGGGGCATCTCCACTGATAAGGTCAAGCTGCTCTCTGCCCCACAGCTCTCTCTTGCTGCTGAGCTCACCTGGGTAAACTGTGCAGCAGAAAGGAAAAGGGCTGCCGACAAAATCCTCTCGCAAAGACTCTGCCCTCCTGAAAACAATTTGTGCCTGACTAACATTTTGCTGGTGTCAGAAGTCAGCAGGGTAAAATAGGTCAGCTCAGCTTTATGGCTGAGTCCTGCTGCAGAGGCAACCTTCTGAAAACGTAGCTGCCTGCAGACATCTTGGCTTTTGCACATCTTATTTTTCCTCCCCTCACTGTATGTCAGCTGTCACTAGTGTTTGCAAACACCAGGCACGCCAGCTAGTGCACGTGCACTGGGGAGCCTGCTGCTTCCAGGGGGCAAGTTCCTAGGAACAGACACTTCTGCCCATCCCCACCTGCACCTTCTCCATCACCCTCTTCACTGAGAAAGTTATCACACCCCAAAGCAGCATCCCCTCTCCCGTGCTGGCTCACAGAGGGGTAGAAGTAATCACACACCAAATCACACCCCAAAGCAGCATCCCCTCTCCCGTGCTGGCTCACAGAAGATGAGCACCAGGAAGCCCAGTCATTTCTTGGTGGGTCACAGCCTTGAAAAGCCCGAATACTGCCTGCAATTCATGCCAGTGGCTTCTCTGGTACGAGCTGTGCAAGAGGTGTGGTGCAGCCCTTGGAGTAAATATCTCACACCAGTGTCTGTGCTGAAGTTGGAAGAGGCCCCTGGCCTCGGGCAGCTGTCTGTGCTCCCCTTAAATATGCTTCTTTTCAGACCCTTATTTCCCTCAGCTAAGCTCTTCAGAGCAGTCTGGGGGTAAGTTTCAGCTAAGGAAAGGCTGGGCAAGGTGCAAGGGAGCTAGACATCACTGAAGGCTTGTGAATGGCTCTCCCAGTTTCTCTGAGTCTCAGTTCCCCATTGGATAAATGCAGGTGCTTTGTTTCAGGTCAGATGTCCTGTTCAAGCCCAGACAGCTTTTCTCAAGTCCTCCCTAACCCATGGCCTCAGTCATCAAGAAAACAGAAGGAAGAGAGGGGGGAAAAAAATGCATTGTCACAGCTCTGCCTTGAACTACCACGTGCTCCTCTGAATCTCCCTCTTGTCCTCTGAATAACACATTCCTGCCCTCTGCTCTCACATGCAGAGATCAAAGTGTCAGAGGAAGACACCCATACTCTTCTCGGCTATAATATCTGTGTTCCAAACGCCAGCACCATGGCCCTCCCCCTACCCTGCCAGTTTTGAAGCAGACCCAGTTTCTTTCCCACTCACTGGGCTCTGGTGGCACAGGAGCCTTTGGCAGTGCCCTGTTCTGAGGCACACAGCACACACGGGCTACCCGTGGCAATCATCCCCTTCAGAACGTCAGAAACGAGACAGAGATTCAATCATGTGATATCTGAAGTCTTCACCAGAATGTTTCCTTTTTTAATTTGATTTTGGGATTTCCTGTAACTGAAATTAAAATCTTCAAATTATCCTTTCCCGTTGGAAAGAATATTTGGCCGCACAAAACGCATGCAGCGATGCCTCAAAGTAGTTCTTACATGCCTCTTAGGAACAAAAAGTCACCACAAGAAAAAATGCAGGAAGAACTTGCATGTTGCAAGGATCAAATGTAGGTAAGTTTAGCCTGCTTTGGATTTTTCCTCTGCACTGAACACAGAGGTTACTTTCATCCCAGCCCAGACCATGCTGGGTGGTGGAGCAGCTTCTCTCCACCTCTATGATCCTTCCTGAGCTGCAGTTCCAATCAGGTCCAAGAACCTGCAGTCAACGATGAAACACGAGTATGAAAAAGATCTCAGCCTAAACTGGCTTCTCCTCATCTCCAGCACTGTTGCTCTGTGGGTTTTTTCCTGGATAAATGGATAGGTTTATCCTGGATAACTGTACCACCACACTCACACATGAACAGAAGCTAACTGATGCCCCAGCCCTGATTACAGCCACACATTCCGTTGCAGGATGAAGCAGGTACGGTTTCCCAGTGTCCCAGCAAAGCCAGACCTAACACAGCTCAGTGAACTTGCCTTCTGCAGCCCCTGCTCTGCTCCTGTGATGCCCCAGGTTTTTGACACTCCAACAATGGACTTCAGGGATTCATTAAAGGCAAGTCCTGCATCTCCTCACAGAGAGGGATGGAGGCTCTGGCAGCTGCAGTCAGGAACTCTTGCCAAGAGCTCATTCACAAAGACTCGGGAGCAGGGGGGAGGGATCCATTAACACTGCAGCAGGCTGGTGCCAGCTCGGGCTTGCTGAAATGCAGGGGAGCCTGGAAGCCTTGGAAGTGGTGTATGGGAGAAACCTCCTAGAAAAAGCTCTGATCCGGTCCTCCAGTCTCTGAAAGAAACTCTCACAAGGAGAAGTCAGCAAACCACAGCTCCAAGGGTGCAGGGAAAGGGATCTGTTCCTTAGCAGAAGGCAGAAAAAGAGAAGCAGGTTCCTGTGAAACACTGGAGGGAAAGAAGGTAAGACTTCATCAAACCCAGCCTTAAATCTCAAGACAGAGGGAGCTTCTTGGTGAGAGAAGCAAAGAACAAGTAGCTTCTCTGGATGCCAGCTGTGACTACAGGGCTCATGATTTTCCAGGAAAGGTTTTTCCCAGGAGGGACTGATCCAGGGGAAGACAGAGCAGCTATGGGCAAGCTCACCCCTCCCTGGCAGGTGTCTCACTTTCTTTGGTGCCAGGTCAGTGCAGGGGATGAGGCTGATGCTGCCAACCTCAGAGGCCTGTGCTAGAGCATGGCAGTGAACACCCACCCCCCGTGGTCACCACCAGAGATGACACGAGACAGAGAAGAAGCAACTCACTATGTTAAGGCAAAATTGTGTCCTAAATTGTTAAAGGAGGAAATCTGGAGCAGGGCTCACTGAAAACCAAGCGGAGTTTGGGAAGTTTACACCACCAAGTTAATTTTCAAGCTGTCATCCCTTGCCACTCCATTTCACACAGCTCAGCAGTTGTGTTGGCACTTTCCTGCCATTCCTCACCGCAGTTCCCCACCCCTCTTGCACTGCTCTTCCTAAACACCTTCAGTATGACCCCTAGCCAAGGCTGGCTAAGCACAGCAGCAGCTCTAGTCACTCTCCAGGCGCTGAGAGCCAGGCTGGGAAATCCCTTCCTCCAGCTGCCTTGAATTTCATACATCAGGAAAGAGGAGGTGAGATCCCTCATTGTGCCAGTGCACTCTGCTCAGGCCTTGCTGAGCCTTCCTGAGAGGCCCCGAGTGTGTCAGCAGCGAGGAAATGTTTCTGGAAGCACAGCTTACAGCCTGCTGCACAAAAATAGTGCATTTGCTCACACTGCCAGAGATGCAGCATTACGGATGCTTTCAAGTCACTCGAAGTATGACTACAATATGAGCTACTGGAGCAGAAAGACTGACAGGAGGAAGGGACACAAATGGAAAAAAAGAAAAAAATAATAATAAAAAAAGAAAAGAAAAAGTAGTATTTTCCAGGCAGATTTTAATGCTATAAGATTTAGGATTTTTTTTCATTGTTTCCTAATGTGATGTGGTAAGCTGCTCAGGAACACAGAGTAACAAATGGTTCCTGTGTGGATGACTTTATTAATGAAGTATTGATAAAGCCCAAACTCAAACTGCATTAGTAAAGCCCAAATAAGAAATGCTACTTTGCATTTATAGTGCAGCCTTAAGCCTGAAGATCTTTTATGACTTAGTCACTTGAAAAATGGCTTTTGAGGAAGGTTCTGGATACTCAATGAAACCCCAGAAGATCACAAATTAGGGCTGCCTACATCTCAAAATGATGCTCATCATCTGAGTCAGCACTGGAACAAGATTAGCATGAACAAGACTTGATAGACAATAAAAAGAGAATTTGAAGTACCACCAAAGATTTACCACGGTGCAAATGTACTGTGCAACAGTTGCCACTAGAAAAATTACTACAGTGTGTACTTAATAGCTAATTTTCCAAAATATGTTTTGCAGCAACTCTGAGCAGTCGAATAAAAAGTGGGTGTTGCAGAAGTGAAAGGTTCTGAGCCAAATTTCACTCTCATCTAGATGTGCTGTTATTGCAGCTTCTAATGAGATTGGGTCTTACAGCTGAGAATCACAGCAGCAGCATGCCATTTGCATTTAACTGAAATAATGTTGATTCAGAGCTTAGTGTAGGAGTCTAGTTATATAAAAAGAATGCCACGATTTTTTATGGTGGCTAGTTGTTCGGGGTTTTTTTTTCTATGGTTTTGTTGTGGTTTTTTACACCCTGTGTAGCTGTCAAACTTTCAGAAACTAAAACTCAGAGGTGAAATTCAGCAGTACCCCTTTCCCCAAGCAGCCCTCTGCATCAGTCCCTCATGCCATTGCTAGTCAGCCTCCTCTCTCCAAATCCCTTCTGTGCTTTGGGAGCATCTGACTCCAATTTTAGCTGTATCCTACACGGCCACTGAGATGCAGCTCCCCAGACTTCCTCTGGCAGAGCTAAATATGTTGGTGCTATAGGAAAGCAGCACCATATGGCAGCTGCTTGATCTCTCAGCAGAAGACACCATTTTTTGAAAACTCATGAGCTCCACCTTGTCTGGAAAGTTTCTTTTGCCTCCCAGAATTTCAACACTGTATAGTCTCCTTGGAGCCTTCTCCAGGCTGAACAAGCCCAGTCCTCACAGGGGAGGTTCCCCAGTTCCCTGGTCATCTGTGCGTCCCACCTCTGCTTGACAGGTCCCTGAGGACTGGGAGAGGGAGAATGATTTCCTCTGCAAGATGCTGGCTCTGCTCACTTTCTACATATTGTGCAACTATTGGTTAAGGGAAATAGTTTCACTAAGATGCTTCACTTCCTTTGTGAAGTTACTCTTTAGATGGTGCTTCTCCATCTGGTACCCAGCTCCAGGTTTTAAGATACTTAGGACCCTGTCTCCCAACAATTTCAAATAGATGAACATGCTTTAAAAATCAAATTCCTCCATCTTCACAGGTAACAGTACACACATTTAACCCTTGATTTTTACCAAGGAGGAAAAGGATTATAAAAGTAATGAGTGATTTAAGAATAAGCAGACAACTTGCCCTTGAAAAGCCTCTAGCCCAAAGCTGGGCTGTGGCAGCTCCCACAGGAGCTAGCTTCAGGACAGGGCACATCTGGCTGGATGACATGGCCTGGACTGGGACTGAGAATTCCCTCACCTAGTGCCAAGCCCCTCCTGGGCACAGACTGACTGTCAGCACAAAGGTGTGCTCAGGTACATCCCCCTCCTGTAACATGGAGCATGTGTGGGGAGGTGACTGCATCTTGCTGTGATGTGCAGTGGGATGGCCAAGCCCTTCCTGGGCTGGAAATGAAACAAGAAAGGAACAGGCATCCTAAAAATCTTGCAGACCAATCTGTAAGAATCTTTCAGAGCTAGGAAGAAATGTTGCATGACTTACTTGAAATAGGAGCCAGTCTCATCACAGGTGAAGGTCCCAAACTGCTTTCTGGGTTTTTAAATAAAGCCTAAACTCAGACATCATGGCAAAGACACTTAATACAGTTAACACAAGACATGCAACAAATAATTTCAAGTGAGTCATATATTCTGTTTTTCTGTCACCATGGGATCTTCCAGAAAATTAGAATCTTGATGCAAAGCCTTGCTTAGTCTCTCATTTCTCTTGCAGTTCCAACAAACTGCCATGGAGCTAATCTGTGACTGTTGTAAATTCTCTGTTGAAGTCAGTGGCATCGCACTAACTCAAAGCAGCTGTAATTCAAGCCCATCTTTCACCTGCTGTGTTTAAAAATTAAGGTTCAGCACACTGTCAAGTTTTCTTCTTAGAGACACAGAGGTCTAAAAATTTGCTTCAAGAAACAATTAGCTCTTCCATTAATCTTGTGATCTGTTAATTCAGAAACCAAATATTGACTGTCCTCCTTCATATTACAAGATTCACACTCATCTCTGAGGGTAGCACTCTGTGGCAGACTGAAGAACCACTTACAGTGATTTATTCATTATTCATTTCCATAGTTCATTAAAGAAGGATCTTTTCTATTTGTTTTCTTCATAGATTTGTATTTTTGCCACAACTGGGTGCAAACCAGATAAGTGACGTGGCTCAGTGGAGAAGATCAAGGCTGGCAATTACATCAGATACAGACTGTGTTCTGCTGGAGTGTATGGAACAGAGAGTTTCTGCACAAAGCACAGTGAGAGCAGTCACCACTGCTTGCAGTGCCCATCAGCAGGCAGTTTGAGCAGGACTGACAGCCCTCCCCAGGGCAGGACTGCAGCCTTACCCAGCTTTGCCCTTTGGAAGCAGGCATCCAGAGAAGAAAACAGGCAGCAGGCAAAGGCCAGGTCTCCACCCATCCCAGGGGAAAACATCCTTCAAGTGCAGCTTCTATCCCAAGGACCTCAAGGCAAGGAGGCATTGATTGATGGAGACTGGTTGATGGAGAAGGCCTAGTGAAGAAGAACCACTGCCATGGGAATTTAAACACAGGTCTCTGTTGGCTATTGCCGCTTTGGTTGATTTTCAGTCAGAAAGAGATCCTCAGTCTTTTCCTCATACCCGCTTCCTTCACCAGACAAATGCTTCTTCTGCCCTTTCCTGGTATCCAAAATTCATCTGCCCTACACTGGCACTTGATGCAGGACCAGGCAGTCTCCAAACAGAAACAGGAGCTGCTTTGCCTCAGACTCCTTTACACAGCCTTTGCAGCTGCTTCCCTAGACCCTGGGGAGGACTAGGCAGTAGTGGTGGCCCGAGGGACTGCCATGGGTGTTTTGCAGAAGCTCAGACTGTCATTAAGCTAGTACATCCTCAGGTGATGGGCTTAGGGTACACCAAGAAGTAGAAATTCAGTTACCAGAAGGGCAGAGCTGCTGGAAAAGCAGCCTTGGCTCTGACGGGGTGGAAGGGGAGGGAGAGAGTGCTGAGGCTCTGGGGAATTATGCTGTGCTGCTGGCCTCAAAACACACATCTCAGTGCCTCAGTGGCCTTTGATGTCTGGCAGGATTAGCTCCTTCCTGGGCTGTACTTTGGAGACAATAAGAACAGCCTTAAGGACAAGTAGCAACACTTAGGGGCCTCTTACAGAAATTCCATCCCTTTCCCCATATCTGGTGTCTAAGGCAAACTCTTCCTTCCCCCCCAGCATCAGGAAAAAAAAAAAAAAATAAAAAAAAATAAATTAATTCATCAAGTGCCTGCTGCAGAAAACTGAGCTGGAGCAAAGCCAGTCCAAAGGAGCTGGCACGTGTGCTGGTCAGTGTTGCAGCCAGGGGATGCCACCACAGGGCAGTGACGTGGATCCCGGTGCTGTGTGGGTCTCCATCCCTGGCAGCCCCAGTTCTGCTCACACACACTTTGTTTTGCCACCAGGCTTAGGTGAGTACAGCTTTAAATGTTCTTCCCTCCTAACATGGTTGTTCAGAACGAGGGAAGTGAAATGAAGCAGAGGCCCTGGATGTATCAGTTTAGACAAGTGATTTTGTTAGCAGGGTACATCGTTCCTCTCAGCTGTCTCCCACCTCCTTCTCCTTCCCCCACACAACATCCCCTGCTTTTTAGGCACTAATGAAGACAGAGAAATGGATATAGGACTCCGGGGATCATTTATGAGAAATTCTGGATCCATCCACAGACGCAAGGACTTCTAAGGAAGGAATTCATTTGAGAGAAGGGATGTAATTCAGGTGAAAAGTAGAGAAATGTGTCTCTGCTGAATTGCTACGAAGAAAGAGATGTTCAATATTTACCTGCATGCTTTCTCACCACCCTACAGGACAGCTGCTCCAACACATGGGGAGAGATGAGTAAGGATGCAAAAGACAGAAAAAAAGCACTGTATCTGCTCCCACTCCCTTTACAGGGCAAATACAAGTATGAAAAAGGCAGAAGAGAAGGTCTGTTAGACAAGAACACTTACAGCCTGGTGCTCTCAGCTGCCACACGATTCACTGTGCCCAGGGGAGCAGCAAGAGGCACTGCTGAGCTTCACCCTCAGACCAGCACTTGCAGCAGGATGAGGTTGCTTTGGATAAGGCACCTTTCTGTTATCACTCCAGTGGCAGCCAATACTAGTTTGGATCTTCCAGATGGTTTGGCCTATGAGTTAAGGTCTGGCTCAAAGAGAGAGGGGTCAGTTCAGTTAACCCACATGCTAGCAGGCACACAGCACTGATACCCTACACAGCACGGGGACTTGCAAGAGTTCCTCTGACACAGATGAGGAAATAATCCATCCAATTCCTTTCCCCCAAGGGCACGATGTAGCCCACCTCTAATGCTACCTGTGCAGCTCCTTTTAAGCCAGCAGAGAAACTGTCCTGGCATCTTCTTTCTTCTTATTCAGGACACTAATACTGTGTGCAGTTGTAGTTCTGTGAAGGAAACAGCTCTGGAAGGCAGTTTATAATGGCACTTGGATCTTGACAACCCTTCGGTTTGTCCAACATCACTGATGTCCGTTCAGTAATGGACGAAACTATCCTGAGATGGTTGAGAGGAAAGATGGAACAGCACAGAAAAATTCATCACCAGCCTTGGCCCCCTCCTTGGCTGCCTATGGGAGAGGCCAAATACTCAGTGGCTGTCAGAAGTGAACTTCCTTGCTTTATGGATTGAAAAGAACAAGGATAATACACGTTAGCAGAGAATGATGACAAAGGAACCAGTACCATGTCCCTCCCTCAAGAGATTATTTCCTTCCTGGGTATCTTTTTCCCCAGTCTGTCTCTGCACCATCCCTCATCAATACTCTGTGTGCTTTGAAACACCTGAAGGGCTAAAGGAATCCTCCTGCACTAACAGGGAACAAAGCAACGGGCTTGTTGTATTTGAGGACTGTGCAAGGGAGGCAATCTGTGTGATATGGGCACTGAACCACAGGGAACACAGACACCTGCCAGCTAGGCTGAGAGCACTTCAGAGATGAACATAGATAGAAAGCTGCCAAAAATAGGGGTCACAGAAATAGGTGCTGTCATGATGGATCTTCCCCAGAAAGGAAGCTGAACAATAATCCTGCCCCAGCACTGGTTAGTAATTACCATGGGGTTTCCTGAGAGCTCATTTACACTGTTCCCAGCAGATCTGTACACAAGCCTGTTGTGGGTACCAGGAGAGCACGAAGCACTTTCTGCCTTCAGTCACCCTCCTACAGCTGGTGTGGGATTGCAGCTAAGAGCTGCAGAGCCCTTGAAAAAGGGAGAGAAGACAGATCTATCTGCAGCACCCCATGTAGCTCCTCAGCCAGCCCAAGCAATGCTGCTGGGTTTGAATGCCTCTCATTCAAAGCTCTGCTGTCACTCACTCCTCCTGGGAAAACTAGCTGTGGCTCTTGCAAAGAACTGATGCTACAGGCTGGTGCCAGCACTGCTGCTTTCCCCTTCCTGGCTAAACACGTAACAGCAGCCCCTTCATGCTGGATTGGAACCTGCAATTAAGCCTTCATTCAGGGCCAGATCTCTAATTGGCTTCTCCAAGGGAAAGAGAGACCTCAGCGATGTGTCGTGCACATGGAGAACCAAAGAGCACCCCAGAAAAGTGATGCTGTAGGAAGGTCAAAGAGCACCCCAGAAAAGTGATGCTGTAGGAAAGTATTTGGTCTTTTCCTGTTGCAACAGGAAGTGCAAGGGAAGAGAAAAAGGAAAAATATATTCTCCACCATCAGAAAAAAAAAAAAAGATATCTTACATTTTTTTCCACATATTGATTGGTTTAGATTTTGAAATTGTCTTTAGCTCTGATTACTTGCAAGACTTCATAATTCTAGTCTTACTTGTGGAGTCAGCTGCTGCCTGCCATCTCCCCACACCTACACAAAAACAATACAGAGAGTGGGATAACTTACTGCAGCATCTTCCCTTGCTGGTTTTTTCCTTTTTATTTTTAGATCTTTGTCTTCCTCCCATTCTTAGCACAACTCCTGCACACACCTGTCACTTCAGACTCATTTCCCTCAGTGGATTTCAAAGTCTTGTGATATTCCAAATATCCTTAGAATAAAGTATCAGGAGAGATTACTTCACTTTTATTGATCTCAGTGCTCCTTTTATTCTTTATTTCCACCAGGCTTCTGAAATGTACTTTCTTCTGAAGAGAATGACAAAGACCACATTGTACACACTGTCCTATTTCTTCTGAACAGAGTTTTGATGCTGCTGGAGGTCTCTCGTTCTTTCCTACACCCTGCTTTTCCATGCAGGCAGGTGCAGCACACAGCATTTTCCTGCCTGGGGATGCAGCAGTTTGCAGTGCTCAGAGTGTGGCTTTTGAAAGATCCTTAGTACAACCAAAAGGATAAATTACATCTACCCAGAAACAGTAGTAAATAATTTTGCAATCATACCAACAAAATCAACCTCTACCCCGCAAATGCCCACTGCAAATTTGACGGGTGCATTATCAGCCATCTGAGAGGAGCAATGAAAACATAAGATACTTAGGTGAATTCAGCACCTTGCGTGGCTCTGTGGCAATAAATCTGTTCTCTGGCAGTGTGTGGGAGAATTCCTCCCTGCTGTGGATTGGTAGCCAGCACCAGGCAAGGCTCTGCAGCTCGGTGCCAAAGCAGCAGTGAGCCTGGTGCATAGGATGGCAGCAGGCCCAGCCTCTACGCAGCAGCAAAACTCCTGTGGGCCACTGATAATTATTCACACAGGTGAGCCAGAAGCATCTCTTCTTCTGCAGATATTAACACACAGTCAGCATCTCCCTCAGCCCATGCTGTGTTGGCTTTTGTTTGTGGAGGGGGAAGATAAAAGCAGCAAGTTGCAGAGGTTTAAACACCACCACAGCCCCCCAACCCAATCGATATCACCAAGCAGATCAATTTAGAAGCAAATTCCAATAACTTTGCTCACATCCAGAAGTTTTCCAGCTTTAATATGAACAAGGCTGTGTGAGGAACAGTGAGTGTGCAATCAAGCAGTGACAGCTGGACTTTTTCAGAGTCCCTGTGTTGACAGTAGAGGGCACAGCAACGCTGCCCTACCCATGCAGGGTCACATCCTGGCTCCTCACAGCTATGTGAGAAGGAAAGACATGGAAAAGCCAATACAAATTCCTGGGAGGAGCCCAGAGCTAATCGGGCAGAAAGCTTAGCATGTGAGCCATCTCCCCCAACAGCAGCAGGACAGGTACCACTCCTGCAACCTTGCAACTTCAGTTCATTTTCTACCCCCTGTGGCTGGAGTTATAAATGCTGGAAGAACAGCATTTAAAGAGCTAAAAGCCAGGAAGCCAAGAGTGTGCTCCAAAGGGATCATTTCTTTCATTACTGTATATCTGGGGCTGGGCTCCCAATGAATTCTAAGAGCTGAGCTTACTAACAAGTCATTTTTAGTGTTGCTAAAAATCTCCAAATGGATGATTCCTGCCCGGGACAGACCTTGGCCCCAGCACAGCCATTTCTGCCTTGGCATGCTGGATTGTGCAGAGCTGCTGGGTGGTTTGTGTGTAGGTCTCAGAGCAGCTGAAGGGTACCTTCTGCAGAGAGACTCCAGTGCAGAGACAGCAAAGCACAGAGCAAGGCACCAGGGCCATGTGCCAGGTGACTCACAGGAGCAAGTGGACACTCAGAAAGCAAATAAAAGAGCTTAACTGCTCCATCTGGGCCTGCCCTGCAGAGCTCACACTCAGCAGAGGCTCTCTGCCTTCCAAGGATGCTGCCACAGGGAACAATAGCAGCTCAGGTCCTGCTGCAGCCAGTGCTGCTGGCCCACACCAGGGCATGGCTCCAGAGGCAGGAGGAGCACTCTGCTGTAAGAAGGGAGAAAGACAACCTGCAACAAGGCTGTTTTCACGTCTAGACTTAGAGCAAAGCAGATATGCCTTCAGACACTGCTCAGATGGATGTTACTTTGGGGGCAGGCAGAAGCTCCCCCTGTTCTCCTTAAACTATTACAAACAGGAGCCAGATAAAAACTTAATCACATCTTAATGCTGTTTGCACAGGTGCTGTGGGGTTGGAAACTTGCAGGAATAAATCACTCCCACAAATGACTCTGATGTCTGCTCTGGCCCTCTTGACGGGTGAGTGCTCACAAAGTCTGGGGTATAGAAGAGACAAAAGCCTGAAGATGCCAGGTGCTGACACTCCCATGGTGGCACCAAGGCAGGGCTGAGCAGTGGGAGTTTCATTAGCACAGAATCACAGAAATTAGGGGCTGGAAGGGAGCTAGAAGATCATCTGGTCCAACCCCCCTGCCTGAGCAGGATCACCTAGACCAAGTCTCTCAGGAACAGATCCAGGCGGGTCTTAAGTGTCTC
>JANHGL010002952.1:0-38451 GCA_024611195.1 Ceyx melanurus
TCTCCCTGTCCTGTCTGCTTTAGAAACTTTGCTATGCTACTCTAATAAAACTTCATCATGCATGTGGCATCTGACCTTGTTTGCGTCTTAATTTTACCATTTGGGGATCACCTTTAAACCTTTCATAAAAATTGCCGCGTATCCTAATATCAGATCGTGACAACTCCTCTTCCAGACGTCTTTCCAGATCTTATCACCACACAAGATTTGAGGCTCACAATAGCCAGGCTCTTACAGAGCACTTTAAATAAATATTGAGCAATGAATATAACAGATTATTAATGTCACTGTCATAATTCAAAGACAGCTGGAAATGCACATACATTTGTTCTCTTAATTTTCATGCTCTATTGTCAAAATGTAGATTATGCTGAATGTTCTTCTGGGAATTATTAGTTAGTCCAAATTCCATCAGTAAAAATGAAGCTAAAAGTCTCTAATTGTACAAGTACTTCAGAATGAGTACATTATACTAAAAATGCAATTGCTTGTACAGAGTGAAAGGAGGGACTCCAAGGGTTACATTAGAGTAAAACAGACTATTGAACAACAGAATATCAAATTTCTTATTGTGGCTCTTACTGATGTATAATCACTGTACCATCTTTTGTGAAAGTGGGTGGTTTTTTCTTTTTACTTTTGCCTCTGTCAAATGAATAAATATGTTGCTTAGAAGGGTGTAAAGATGCTTTAATATTTTCCATTTTATTAAGTATCAAAAGTGTACATAGAAGAAAAAAAATGACAGGACAAGAGGCAATGGGAGTCAGTTGGAGAACAAGAGGTTTAGGGTTAACACAAGGAAAAACTTTCACAGTGAGGGTGATGGAGCTCTAGAACGGGCTGCCCAGGGAGGTTGTGGTGTCTCCTTCTCTGGAGACATTCAAGACCCGCCTGGATGTGTTCCTGGGTGACTTAGTCTAGGTGATCCTGCTCTGGAAGGGGGGTTGGACTAGATGATCTTCTAGGTCCCTTCCAATCCCTAACACTCTCATTCTGTGACAAAATATGCATGAAAATATGTAAAACAAGAAGTGATGGGAAGGTAGGTCTCAAGCATTAATTATGTTTTAACCCATGAAAATATAAGATAGCAAAAAAAGTGTTGTCATCTTCATTCTGTGATAATGGTTCGTTTAAATTGGTAAACATAGTTTTCACAATGAAAATGTATGCATTTAAGTAACATAATCTATTTTTAACTGGAAATCCTTTAAGTGAGTTATGATTTGTGTCTAAACATTTGTAAAATATCTTTTCTATTTAAATGCTGAAATGCAGATTTATTAGGCTTGACCTCTGAATTCTAAAAATTAGGTTTTTATGGGTGACACTAAAGAAAATTTCAGCACTCTCACTGATCTACGATTTTTATGGGTGTTATCTGATAGTGCCTACCCTATTGTATCTTATAAACTTATTAGCTTTTATTGTAATAGTTATGGAATATGCAGTTTATTACCTTAAATGAAAAATCATATCACATGTAAATGTGACATAAGAAAAGGTATTTTTGCCTATTCAAAAGTTTTCAGTCCATCAGCTGAATCATAGAATCATAGAAGTGTCTGGTTGAAAGGTACCTCTAGAGCTCAGCTAGTCCAAACACCTGGCTGAGAGCAGGGATGTCTTCAACTAGAGCAGGTTACTCAGAACCTTGTCAAGCTCTACCTTGAATGACTCCAGGAATGAGGTCTCAACCACCTCCCTGGGCAACAAGTTCCAGTGCTCCACCACTCTCATTGTAAAGAACTTCTTCCTTATTTCTAATCTAAATCTGCTCCTTTCTCATTTAAAAACATTGCCCCTTGTCCTTTCACTACAGGCTTTTGTAAACAGGCCTTCTCCAGTCTCTTTATCAGCTCCTTTCAGGTACTGGAAGATGGCTATAAGGACTCCCCCAGAGCTTTCTCTTCTCCAGGCTGAACAACCTCAGCTCCTTCAGCTTGTCCTTGTAGGAGAGATGTTCCAGCCCCCTGATCATCTTCATGGCCCTCCTCTGGACCCACTCCTTCAGGTCCATGTCCTTCCTGTACTGATGGCTCCAGAGCTGGACGCAGTACTCCAGGTGAATCACTAAACTGGTTTTAATGTAAATGCATTTGCACCTACCTCTAGAAAAAGATTACTCATAATCAGTCTATAGGTGGCATATAAGATATACGACAATACAAGAGAGAATTTAAGAAGTTATCACAATAGGGAAGCAAAACCAACACATGTTTTTGTATCTAACTCGTTTTTTTTTTCACCATTACAATTTTGATTGCTTTTTAAGAGAGATTGATTTTGCAGGCACAATTTTAAATAGTGAAGTAAATTAAAAAGTAAAGAGTGGAGCTATTGCAAGATTGTCCAAGTCATTTTTACAAAGTCAGGGTATTTCTCTGATTTGTATTGAAACAAATAAAAAAAAAAAATTGAATTTATTTTCTGGAAAACCTGGAGAAACTTTATAGAAATAAATTATTGTATCTAATTTTAGAGGGACTTATTTTGAAGTCTTCTTGATTACTTAGAGAAATGTCTGTGAAGACTACTAGAACTCTGAGCAACTTCCTTTTTAACAAGCCAAAGGAGGCTTGTATCCCACTCCAGGTTACATCTGTAAATGCCTTTACAGGTCTGAGAAAGGGTGCGTGTAAGAATCCAGGTTAGCTGTTGCTGTATTTCCTACAACTGCTGCTTAAGATTTCCACTGCAGAAGATTAAAGAACTCACTTTCAAAGCCCTTTGCATCAAAAGCAGACGGTGTGATATCTTCACACCAAGAGGTGGTGGAGGAAGGTGGAGGAAGATAAGGATACTAGACAGTGATTTTAGAGAGACAAGGACTTTAGTAATTAACAAAACTTCAGTTGCTTCTATACTAGGTTGGAACAAAGACATGTTCCTGTTTTTGTTGTTGCTGTTGTTTGATTAGGGTATGTGGGGTTGGTTTTGTTCTGTTTTTATTTTGCTGTGGTTTTGTAGTTGTTGTTGTTTGTTTATGGTGGGTTTTTTTCTGTGGTTTTTGTTTGGTTTTGTTTGGGTTTTGTGGCTTTGTTTGTGTATGTGTAGGGGGTGTTGGTTTTTGTCTTGTTTTTCTTATTGTTGTTTGTGTTTTTTAATTATTATTGTTATGTGTAATTTTTTTCTTAACAAGGGAAGGTAGTAAGAGCTATGTAACATTATGCATGATGTCCATAATCAAGAGGTAGTCATAGTAACTGCTGCAGTGAAGCCCCTCACTACTCCCAGCTTCCATTCCTATTGAAGTCTGAGAATGCAGACCAGCTTCCCAGCTTGTCACACGTTGGTTAGTTAGTGGTATATTTATTATGCAATTAAGTATCTGGCCATATGTATTTTGTTCTTAGCCCACATTCATACATGGTGAGACTACAGAAATCTATATATGTGTATTTTGAGTGTATCTACATTATATATTGAGAGAAAGTTTGCTGTAGGTAGGCCTGGTCTTGTTTTCATTTAAATAGCACTTAGAACACATAGAGTTCTTAACTGCAGCAAAAGAATAGTGAGAGGATTTTTTTTTTCCAGAACCAAATTGAACCTGAAAGGGGAGGAAGTGGTTAAAAGAAGCACTCTCAATTTCACTATGTAGATCTGTTTCATGTTGAAACCATTATGCACCTTCTTCTGTGTTATGCCAGATTTATTTCCAGAAGTCTATATCTTTTCTTCTCTTTTATTCTGTTTTCAATTTGTTTGTTTACCCTTTGCTGTTGTGGTACCCACTGGATTTCAAGATGAGATTGCTTTTTATTCACAGAGATGGTCTCCACGGATTAATATAAACACAAGAACTTTTTGTGAAGCTTCTGAACATTTGAAATCTCAGTGTTTCAGAGGTAGAGTTTGAATGAACACACATCTTCACTGCTGTTGCTGCTGCAAGTGTTAAAGTTGCATAAAAAGAAAATATTTTTCCCATTAGGATTTCAGTAAGGTCACAAGCTTCACTTTGAAATAGCACTGTAAAGTCTATCTATTGAGAGATGTAGTATAATATGCGTTTACTAGATATTAATAAGTTGTACCAAGATCTGAATTTGAATGGAGGCTCTGTTCTCTGTAAATAAAGAGAAACAAAGCCACTTTTCCAAATGAATTGCAAGAAGTGTAGAATTTAATATTATGTATTGTTCTTAAAAAAATAATAATAATAAAGAGGAGAAAAAAGAAGGTAAAGAGGAGAGGAAAAAAAGACCTACCAAGGAAAAAGTTGCTTCAGTAAAAATTCTTGCTCTCTGTTACAACCATGCTACTTATTTTATGAGGATTTTTGCTATTGCAGGTTTTTTTTCACCACCTAGAAATAGAACTTTTAGGTAATGTTGATTTTTTTTTTCTTTTTTCCCCTGAAAAAATATATATGGGAAATTAACCATGTGCTAACAAAACCTTTTCAGACATATTCAGTCAATCCTAATTAGCAGTATGAGCTACCTAAATCATTCTAGTTGCTTGAACCAGGGCAGAGGAGGGTGCACCCCTGATTTTAGAGAGGAATTGTGCAATAATCAGGTTAAAAGTGTTAAAATTAACTTTTAAAGAACCTAATTTTTAAAATTTAAAGCTTGTCTTACCTAGACTTTTGCGTGAGCTTACATGACAAAAGAAACAGTTTTCAATGCTGTTGCTTTAATAATTTCACACCTTCTTCATAGTACAATCTAAGTATTTTTCCACTTCTTGGTATGCATCTTATGCTTTTTTTAAAATTTCTTCTTTGGAAAAGAGGTGGCTTTAAAAGGACTGCCTGTTCTGCTTATCTACGTTTCCCATGAGATCTCATGTTTTTGATTTTCTGATATTTTATTTTATTTTTAGAAACTTTATTTGACTCTTTTTTTAACCATCACAGTAAATGAATGTATTAAAACTACAAAATCCAGTGACAAGGTATTTTGGTTAGGGTTCGTGTATAATCTGTCTATAATTCTATAGTAACTTCTTATGGATTTATTTTCTTATTAGTTCCTGATGCTTCAGGTCCCACAAGTTAAGCATCTTGCTTAAAGACACACCTGAACTCTTTGACAGAACCAGAAATTATAAGCTTGTATTTAAATTAATATTGATTTTTGAGGAATAAATTATATCTGTTTCAGAGACATTAGAGCTTTGGTGCATGTACAGATTATTGTGGTTTGCAAATTACAAGGCATCACCTGCTACACAAAACATACTGAAGTGCACATTCTTGCCTAGCAGTATCCTACAAATAATCTGAGGAATTGTATAGATCTTTCAGTAAAAGGTAAAATTACCTCAATATACCTTGTTTTTTCTGTGGGAGCCACAGCCTGAGCCTCCATCCTCTTTCTATCTGCTCCGTATGTACTGCAATATTGTGATGAGTTTTTCTGGGCTGTTTGACTAATTAACACGATGTGCTTTTATTTTTCAAAGCAAATTCCTAGATATGAAGCCAAACTTTTATGTGTTGCTAATAATTCCAGTTATTAGTCATTATGAATCTAACCTTCTTCCTCTAGAAGCAAAGTGAAGTTTCTATCAGCACTGACGTTCATGAGACTAGGCCCATAGCTGCTAAATCACGGTGATCGGTGTGTAGTAGGTCCTTTACAACACTGTTTGTAAATATTGTCTCTAGTTATGATTTTTGGAATGTTTTTCTCCAAACAAGTTCTGATTTCAGATGAGCCTTGCTTAGCACAGCCACCAGTCTGAAACTATAATAATTCCATATCTCTTCATTGTTGGGGTTAAATTCACCTTCAATGTCTTTTTTTCTAAGCCGTTTGTAATTAAGGTTTCGTAATAAGGTCTCAGAGGCTATGAATTTTGTTTGATATCATGTTTAGTAACGCAACGTTTGTTCAGGATGTTTTGAGCCATTTGTTTGTGGCTGCAATTAAATTATTTCTTGAGATGTGCATGAGTTCCATTATAGCATTAGAGGAACAACCACAGAAGCGAAATCTGTACAATACCTCAGAATGGAAGCTAGAATTTCAACAGGTTTGACATTAAAGCCTTCTTCCTTACTATCCAGACTGTCTAGATTATTGAGGACACCAATTGTATTTTAAGGAAATTTGACCATGATGGAGTTTAGCAGGAGATTTGTCTTTATAATGACTCTCGGTAAAATACAGATAAAATATTTTTACTTGGTTAGTTAATTTTTATTAGATTCCTCTATAAACATCTTCAGTCAGAACTGGGCTTCAGTATATTGTCATTGGCTACATTGTTCTTTTCCTAGAGTATTCATATGCATGCAACTTGATTGAACTATTCTACTTCTATATGTTTAGCAGTATGTCATACTGTAAGTAATCTAAAATAAGTTTTTGAAGTCTTTCTATATGCAGGGGCTTCAGTTTCCACAGTTATAACTCATTACATTAATTTTGAATGTTTCTTTCTATCTATCTGTATGTCTATGTGCTTCTCTAATCAGTGGTAGACAATAAGTTAAACGTGAGTGAAGACCGTGCCTTTGTGGCCAAGAAGGCCAGTGGTATCCTGTGGTACAGTAAGAAGAATGTTGCCAGTATGTCAAGAGAGTAAGCTAGTAGGTCATCCTTTCCTCTATTCTGCCCTGGTGAGGCCACATCTAGAATACTGTGTTCTTTCATCCCCAGTTCAAGAGAGATGGGTAACTACTGGAGAGAGTCCAGAGGAGGGCAACAAAGATGGCTGGGGGACTGCAGCATCTCTATTACAAGGAAAGTTTGAATGAGCTGGGACTATTTAATCTGAAGAAGACAAAGAGGAGACCTTATCAATGTCTATGAATATATAAAGGGTGGGTGCAAGGATTGTGGAGCCAGACTCCTTTCAATGGTGCTCAGTGACAAGGGGCAATGGGCACGAACTGGATCATAGAAGGTTCCATGTAAATATGAGGAAAAACTTCCTTACTGAGAGGGTGATGAAGCACTGGGAGAGGCTTCCCAGGGAGGTTGTGGAGTCTCCTTCTCTGGAGATACTCCAAACCTGCCTGGATGTGATCCTGTGTAATGTGCTTTAGGCAAACCTGCTTTGAGCAGGGGTTGGACTAGATGATTTCTAGAGGACCCTTCCAGCTCCAATGATTCTGCATGATTCTGTATGAACTGAGTTTTCTTAATATCGATTAACTTCTCTGATAAACCCTTGTCTGTGTTTGAGACAGTTTTCAATGGCAAAAGTGTTTCTTCTATCATAGAATCAGAATGGTTAGGGTTGGAAGGGATCTCCAAAGGTCATCTAGTCCAGCCCCCCTGCAGTGAGGAGGGACACCCTCAACTAGACCAGGCTCCTCAGAGCCTTGTCCAACCTCACCTTGAATATCTCCAGGGGTGGGGCATCAACCACCTCCCTGGGGAGCCTATTCCACTGTTCTACCACCCTCAAGGTAAAGTACTTCTTCATGATACCTAGTCTAAATTACTCTTCTACTCTTCTTTAATTTAAACCCATTTCCCCTTGTCCTTTCACTACAGGTCTTTGTAAACAGGCCCTCTCCAGTCTTTTTATCATCTCCTTTCAGGTACTGGAAGCTGCCTATAAGGTCTCCCCAGAGCCTTCTCTTCTCTAGGCTGAACAACCTCAGCTCCTTCAGCCTGTCCTCGTAGGAGAGGTGTTTCAGCCCTCTGATCATCTTTGTAGCCCTCCTCTGGACCCGCTCCATCAGGTCCATGTCTTTCCTGTGTTGAGGGCTCCAGAACTGGATGCAGTAGTCCAGGTGAGGTCTCACCAGAGCAGAGCAGAGGGGCAGAATGATTTCTCTCGATCTGCTGGCCACACTTCTCTTGATGCAGCCCAGGGTGCAATTGGCCTTCTTGGCTTCAGTTGCACACTGCTGGCTCATGTCCAGCTTCTCATCCACCAACACCCCCAAGTCCTTTTCTGCAGAGCTGCTTTCCAGCACCTCATCCCCCAGCCTGTATTGATAGTGAGGGTTGTTCCGACCCAGGTGCAGGACCCTGCACTTAGTCTTGTTGAACCTCATGATGTTCCCCTGGGCCAACCTCTCCAGCCTAACCAGGTCCCTTTGGATGACATCCTGTCCCTCCAGCCTTTCAACAGCACCACTCAGCTTGGTGTCATCTGTGCAATTTGCTGATGGTGCTCCCATTGTCAATATCATTAATGAAGATATTAAATAGTACAGGTCCCTGTACAGACACTTGAGGGACACCACTTGTCACTGTTCTCCATCTGGACATCGAGCCATTGATCACCACCCTCTGGATGAAACCAGCCAGCCAATTCCTTATCCACTGAACAGTCCTTCCATCAAATCCATATCTCTCCAACTTGGCAAGCAGGTTGTTGTGGGGGACCGTGTCAAAAGCTTTGCAGAAGTCCTGGTAGATGATATCTACAGGTCATCCTTTGGCTATGGGTGTAGTCACCTTATCAGAATTCCTTATCAGGAATTCATCATTAAAGTTAGAGCAGCTCTTTTTTAATATACAAAATATTATTCTTAATTTGGAATTAATTTACTGCTGTGGTGCACTAAAGTGTTTAGGTTAGTATATTAGAGGAAGGGGTTAGTATACATGAGAAAGAACTTCTTTACAGTAAGGGTCACAGGGCACTGGAACGGGCTTCTCAGGGGGGTTGTGGAGTCTCCTTCTCTGGAGATTTTCAAGACTCGCCTGGATGCGTTCCTGTGTGACCTGTGTTAGATTACACTTAGATTATATGATCCTGCCTGGCAGGGGGGGGTTGAACTCAAAGATCTTCAATGTCCCTTTCAACCCCTAATACTCTGTGATTCTGTGATTAGACATGATCAAATGCTATAGTAATATTAAATTATTAAATAATTGTTCCTATGGAAATTAGAAATAAGTTTTTTTTTCTTATAGACTTGTTTTTAAGTGCTACTTCCAAAAAATATGAACTGCTCTTAAATTCAGAGCTACTATCCTTATTGAAAATTCAATGGTACAGCTTCTATTAACATAAAAATAGCTTCCTATAAGAATAATATTTCCATTCCCAGAACATGAAGACCAACAACACTTTGATGTCTCAGGGTTCTGGAAAAAAACCCCATATGTCTAGATTAAAATCTTGGCTATATTTTCCATTTGACATTGTCCAAGAGAGTATGCATAAATTTTGAAAAATTCTGAAATATAAAAATTCTAAATATCAAAACAGTGTTTATACTAAACAAAATTACAATGAAGCATATGTAGATGCAGAACTAATTTCTGAACATGACTGATGACCTCACAACAATCATTTATAAATGTGCTATGCTCTGTCACTCACATTATACATTAATGTTATCAATAATGGCTAGAAATTAATAATGTATTTACAATCACTTCTTTCTATATCTTTTGTCTTGTATATGCATCTCCTTGAAAAAAGGCTTCCTAACAAGTTCAGGACCTTATGAAAGACACATAGCATTCATAATCAATCAAATAGATATCTAGACAACTGCTTTTTTTTCTTTTTTAGGAATAATTATTGCATATAGTTATTAATATTAATTTAAGAATGTTCATGTTGGGGCAAATACAGAGAGCACTGGTTCTGTAGAAAATCCTACACTGAATTCAACAAGCTTTGATCTGAGCTTAATATGAATATTCTGGCATTGGTTGCTTAATTGAATAGGACAGGTGTAGGATTGGAGACAGCTGAAATATCCCCTTAGTCTGCCATCAGTGGGTTGAAAATTAACAGGTAAATTCTTTCATATAGACACCTTCTGCTCAAATAAAAAGAAAGGTAGATCTTCATGATTTTCTCTCATCAATCAATCCATTCCTTCTCACATTCCCAACCCCAAGCCCCCTCTCAGAAAAGTGAGACACAGGAAAGAAGAGGGTCCTCAGTAGCTGAACATCTGCTGACTGCAGAGTCAGGTTGGATGAATTTCACAGTACACAGTACAGAAGGAGTTACTTATCAGGGAGGGTAGATTTAGACTGTGCAAGATTTGATGATGTCACACCCTTGCTAGAATTTTTTCTTGCCTCATCTCTGACCTCATCTTCTTTATTCAAAAGGGTTGCGTTATAACATTTTCCTTCTTTAATTATGATTTATATT
Source organism: Ceyx melanurus (assembly GCA_024611195.1). NCBI lineage: Eukaryota > Metazoa > Chordata > Aves > Coraciiformes > Alcedinidae > Ceyx > Ceyx melanurus. The sequence continues at coordinate 10,045 of JANHGL010002952.1, forward strand.
TGGTTAGTGGGCACATCATCAATTTATTTCCATACTGCTATAGCAAAAAATGCAATTGAAGAGCTCAGATAACAGCTTCTCAGTTGTCTTATTTTATACCACCTCAAAATGGTCTCTCTAGTCTAACAAGTAGCAGAAGTGGACATTAATGACAAAAGGGTCATCTGTAAACTCTTCCTACCTGCTAATAATTAATATTCTTTATATGCAGGATAATTCCAGATTTAAGTTTGAGTGGGGTTCTGTGGGGAACAAAGGAAGGTTGGCATATACCTAATTCTAAGCGATATAATATAATCAGTATGAAAAACGTCATCTTATTTCCTTTCAGAGGGTTTGTCACTATCTTAAAAAGAATTTGTACAGGGCCAACACACTTATTAAAATTCATAAGGTCTTAACTTACCTGTCTATGTCACAAAATGACAAGTAAGTTTTTTATCTGTTTCCATTTCTGCAATCTTATTCTCACAGGAAAATGGGTTATTTTTTAATATAGTAAATAGAAAAATGATGTCAATTTGATTTTTTTTGCCCTTTGTTTATCTTATTCTTTGTCAGTCACATTATCCATGTTACACATCTAAAGCCCTTTGATTCTCTTCTTTTGTTCCACTTATCGTTTTTTATTGTATATATACACACATCTCCCTGCCCCACACAAATAAACACATATAAATTCTTGACACATAGCACTGACAAGCCACTTAGATTACCACATACGGATAAACAGATGACACTGAATATGTCATAGCTCCTCTATTCAAATAGTTCTTAAGCTTCAATGCCAAGATAAAGTAAATGTTGCCTTTTTATTTTCCCCAGTCTCATTATATGTGGCAATGACTTGAAGTATGAAATCTTTTCATTTCTTAGTCACACAAACTCCTTCTTTCCCCTTTAATGACATGTTTTGTTATTGTTTTAAAACTGCTTTTCTGAACTTATTTGAAAGGCATGAAATTGGAAAACATTCAGAAGTTGAAAGTAGTATTCACTTAACCCCTCCTGGTATTAAAGAAAGGAAATTATTCTCAGCCATGTCCTAAGTCAATATTGGTAAAGCTAGCTTCCTAAATGTAAGCCTTCCCTAGAGCTTAGTGACTTTGAATTTGGTCTTAAAGCACTGGTATCTTCACCTTATTAAAGTCAGTGGAAAATTTGGCATTGACTTTAAAGAGAACATAGTTAAAAATATTTATTTAGGTTATACTATTTCTGCACACCCCTCCCTCCATATTAGAAGCTGTGTCTAATGCTAATCACCATCCTGAAAGGACTGCTAAATTATTAGATACAGGGAAGAATGTCCTTTGCACGTAGTCTCACATTACTATAGACAAAGCTGTACAACAGTGTGGTGAAATAAGTTTTATACCTCTTGACCTCTAGATAAAATTAGCTGGGACTTGTTTCTAAAATGTATGCTGAATTCTGGAATATTCTGGTTTATCCTCTTTCTGCTACAGGGGAAGCCTTGCTTCTTTCTCTGACATTGTCATCAGACTCAATCCCTGCTGGCCAAATTTCTGTCTCGTTTGCCACTGCTGCAGATGTTTTGTTGCCTAGGTAACATATTCCATTCCTTTCCACTTTTGTTCTAAAAAAAACCCGAGTCCCTCTTTATATATCTGTGTCCCTGGAGGTGGACTGAGCTTGTTTCTGTTTGATTAAAGGGAACAGGAGTCAGCTCTGGTCCTGCATTTAAACAACAGATTTTATTTTTCTTAAAGTGAGCCAAACAAACCCACCAAAATGCTGCTTACTATTAAAGGTTGGTTTATTAGGACATAAATGTATTACTGAAACAAAATAAGTCTTGAAATAGACTAAATGAAGCTGTGAAAATAAATCTTCCCAAGACCACAGTGTCTGGGCAGGATGATTTAATTCTCAAGCCTTGCTTTGAAACCCAGCACTTTCCCCATTTTCCTTAGTTAACCAGTCCCTCCTGTCCTAAGAAGGGTCCATTGCAGAAAATGCCCTTTCTACACCTACTTCAGAAAGTGACCACAAATAAACATGATGTATGCTTATGATCATGATCTGGGGTTTTTTTTCTGTGTTGTAGAACCTGTGCAGTGGACTCCTGCTTTATCCTCTGTATTCTGAAGGCTTGAAAATGTGACTTTAATTCTTCATCATAGATATAGATATCTCAAATTGCTAGATGGGAATTGCAGCTCATCTGCTTTGTGATCTATACAGTAACATTTTCCTCAGAGCTCCTGACAGTAAATTATTAAATGCTGAGAAAATAGATAAAAAATTCTAGTCTATGCAGAGATACTATTCCTACACTGCATTGTTTTAGCATTTAGTAAGCAAATAATGGGGAGAAATGTCTCTTCTATTTCCCACTTTTGCTGTGCACCCTGAAATAAAAGACAGTAGAAATGTTTTCAATGACAAATAGAGTATACTTGAGAAGATCTCTTCCCATCCTGGATGAATGTTTGAGCTAGAAAAAGTATGGTCTTACAAGAGAGGGAAAGAGAAGAAAAAAAAAACAGAACTAAGCAAACAGAATTAAAATCAAAGATGAAAGAAAAAATAATTATGTGAAGTTTTACTTTCCTTATAGGTCTTTAAAACAGTAAAAGAACAAAAAACACTGAATGAAAGATCTTTCTGACATTCCATGTCCATTTTATTAATATTCAAAATAGGCAATTCGGCAATCACGGGAACTATTTTTCTCAATTTTCAAAATGAAAAATATCATGTAACATTAGCTTTTCTTTTAATATAGCCCTTTTGCTGTTTGAGCTGTTAAAAATATTTGCTTCCAAATCTTGTGTTGCATTGTGATAGAGGGAATATCTAATGTTTCTGCATCCAGTCTCTATCCTCTGTTTCTGCTTTGGATCCCAGCTGCACAAAGCCCAGGTACATTTGAAATTTTGGAAAAAAACTTTAAAAATTTGATAGAAGTCCTATTAAGGACTTGGGTATGCCTTTATAATGTAGATGGGCACTCTTTTTTTTTTATTTTTTTTTTTTTATTTTTCTGTCATGCAAAAGGATATCTTTATTCAATTATTTATCTTATAGTATAGTTGTGTCTTCATTGAAGGTTTTGGTACTGTAATATCAAGGTTACAGAAAAGTCTGGAATCCTTTTTACCTTAAAACATTACTTTCCTTTCTTAGACTCTATATACTGGACTTATATCTTGTTATAGCATTGGAATAATTATTTGTGTACATAGGACACCTAAACAAAGTGTTCCAATACTCTTTTATTAAGAGCAAATAAATAGTGCTACAAACTGATTGGTCACCAACAACTGCGATAATGAATTAAACCTGCACAAATGAGAACAGTGAAACTGCAGTCACATTCTAGTTTCCTGATTTACTTCAATCATTGAAAAAATAGCTAAAATACCAATTTTAGATTAATGAAAAATACTGTGACATGTTATACATGTTATTGTTATTAACCTTTAAGTAATTATTTTTTATTTTATTACATATTTTACCACAACATAATAATTTCATATTAATTGAGTATAATCTGTAATTTGAAAAGCCAGCTCTCTTTATATCAGAAAGCCTTTGGAATTTTATATGAGAACAGTAAAAAATTACTATTGCTTTATGAAGCTAATAAAGCAAAGCAAGAAAACTATACTGTTGTAATTCAAATTTATTTTTCTTTCCTCTCAGTGTGTATACTGCTGGTGGTAGTTGTATAAATTAAGAGATAGGTTAAAAAGGAAAAATTTTGACGTTAATTCTGATTAGGTTGACTTCAGGGTTCTCTGATTCTTACTACTCTTCCTGGGGTACCACGAAGGAGCTTGATTTTCATACGTGCTCAGCACATCACGAAGTCAAAATCTCATCACAGCTTGACTGCCTGATAATGAGGCACACAAAGTCCATAATTTTGAAACTTTTGGCCACTATGTCAGAATTTACCTCCTGATTGAGATCTGAGAATCTTCATTCAGGCTCATTACTAGGAACTGGTGCAGTTCAGCTTAACTGCTTGTCAGATGCCTGATGATAGGAAATTTATTCTATTTCTGTAATTTATACCTACAGAGATATTAGTAATCTATTTCAGCTATCTAGAGCACATGCTGTTTTTCTGCAGAATATTATGTTGAGTTTCTGTCAAAAGTATGACATTTTAAAGATTATTATTATTTTTTTAACTAATTGACCCCACAGCCTATCTTTTGTCCCCCGCTCCAGCAGGCTGTGGAGCAATGTAGGGCATTGCTTTTGGCCAGGCTTTTGGATGAGGAGGACACCTGCCTGCAGCCTTACTTCTTTGCAGTGGGAATAGGCCACCAAGTAGATAATGTTACTTCCTCCAGAGAGAGAGAGAGGTACTGGGTGTGTATAGACAGACATTAGTCATCACCTCCCTTGCCCTTTGCCATGTTAAATAGTATGCCTTCCAAAAGTAAACATATGCCTATCTAATACATGTAGGACCTATTCCCATTTTTTGAGCTCTATGGGCACTTCTGTCAACAGTGGTAGAAAAAAGGGTGTTATTTACTGACATTTCTGGAGGTGCTCGTTACAGGTTGTGCCAAGCTTGCCAGCGCTGCTCAGTGAAATGCTGTGGCAAATGCTGTACGCCTCAGCCCAGAACTGTTGTTGAAAGGAATTAGTCTGTCAGCATGGTTCAGCTCTTACAAATTGCTGATGGATTTTGTGCATGTTTTATCTCAAGCTCCAGTACTGTTAGTTTTCTGTGAATGTACTTCTGGAAAACTATGTTGTTATACCTAATAGTTCTGTGTCATGTGTAGGACTGGGAAGAAAAGTAATTTCTGTTTTCCTTTGGGTTTTTACTTTTATTCCAGGTGGCACTATGTCCCAGATTCTGATTTTCCTAATCCTTTTTGTTCTTTAGTTCTTTCTATGAATGAAAAGGCAATATTTATTTTATGTTTTTCAGCTATGCATCTCTGTGCTAGGTAGTCCACTGAACCCTGTACCCTCTGGTAGCTTAGGGAATGCTTAGAGGATGCTTAGAGTATGAGAATAGGGCATGCCTAGATCCTTCCTCATTACTTCTCGCTTTTCAGTTTGCATTCTAAAAAGAGAACATAGATGATGACTAGAAGAAGTATTCATCATCATTAGTTTTTCACAGGCAATGACAAAATGAGGAATAAGAGGATGGACAACTTCACCCAGACATCCAAAGCAATGACTGAAACCATTTATCTTAGGCATGGTCTAACAAGTGGTAAAAAAGCATGTTCATATGCCTAAAGTCACTTTCACAGTTAGACTTGGACTAGATTCAGGAGTGATCCTGTATTCCAACTTGGAGCCATAACATTTATTTTAAGAGACAGAAACTATAGAGCCAGTTCCTAAACTGGGAACTACCCAATGCTTGTGTAATCACTAAGTACAGGTCTGTGGAAAGCAGATCTGGTCATGTTCATTGCATACCAAGAGCTTTAAATATGCAAAACATGGGCAGAACAAACTGTGCATGGAGTTTTATAGGCAATCCAAAGGGGGATTAGGTGTAAGATTTTATGAAAAATGGCAATACTCTTAGAGGTATTAAATTATTAATCCCTGTACTATTTATGGTAACATTTTAATCATAATTAAGCCAGTTAGTATTAATGAGGATGTACTATGTAGTACAAAAGTCCTATTAATTTTGTAGTTAAAAAGCCATTTAATTTTTATGCTGCAACATCATGACATGAACATTATAGTGTCACAAGAGCCATAGACACAGTGAGAATTGCATTTCAGCAAGTCACAGTAAGGGAAAAATCTTCCCTATTTAAAACTTTGATCCTCAGTTGATGTTAGACCAAACACCGCCAGTAGAGTTTTGTAAAGTTTTACCAGCCAAACACCTGCCATTCACAACAGTGTAATTCTAAAAGTATGATGTAATTAATTACCCGCCTGGATCTGTTCCTGAGAGACTTGGTCTAGATGATCCTGCTCAGGCAGGGGGGTTGGACTAGATGATCTTCTAGGTCCCTTCCAGCCCCTAATTTCTGTGATTCTGTGATTTGACTCAGAGCTGCACAACTTACAGTTATTACATTCCAGTGGAAAGGAGTATTGTTGGTTTTTTTTAATCTACATTTTTTAACAAGTAACCTCTGCTTTGATAGACATATAAAAATGAAGCATACATTCATCGTGACTCATTTCCAAAAATAATTGATAGCCCTGTCTGGCTACTTCATAAGCCCAATATTGAAGAAAGTAATGTGTTTTGCATTTCTAACATAGCACAATGAGGAAGTATTGTCAATGCTGTTCTACAGGATCAAGACCCAAGGTCTTTTCACTCTGATATTCATTATTTATGATCTCTCTGAAACTTTTGTCTGCTTAACAGGGGTCCTCTTTGTTCTTGTACTGTTGTGAAGTTTTCAATCACTCTTAATGTATGTTCCCATTTTAAACTTAAGCCAGCAACAATATTCAGTGACATGAAAGTTTCTTGAATTTAAAACCTAAAAATGTGTGAACTACCTTCCATCTTTATTGTTGCACAAGACTGGTCATTTGCCCAAAGGCCACAGCATAAGTAGATGCAAATATAGTTTTGTTAAGTAATATAATTCAAATTATTTTTCAATTGATTTTACCAAAAATTAACGATTGTGTTTTGGAAATAAAATTTATTAAATTCCCATCTCCCATTTCAGGCAAGTTCTGTTCAGTATCAGTACAGCTACATAAGTAGTTTTCTTGTTGCTTAGATTAATTTAAATAAAGGGGAAGTTTTTGTTTTGGTTTTCCATAAAACTACTCATTCTTAGTAGGCAATGCTACTAGTATGGACAGAATTTATTTGTATTTTCTATAAAACATGCCTGTAAAAACTTTTAGTGTATTATTTTTTCCATCTCTAATGGTAAATGAAAACACATTTAAGATTTGCAGTTTAATGTCTCATGAGTCTAATATAGTTTCTCTATGTCTATTTCAGTACCAACTTTATAAATATTTTTTTAAAGTATATACACAATCTTATATATACTTACACTCATATGTGAGTTATCGGGTGAATGCTAAAGTAGTTTGAAGGGTTTTTTAAACAAGCATAGGCATACAGCTGCAACTATGCTGCATTACTTACCTGTATTTTATACTAGGAGCTTGTATACACATGGAAATTTATGTTCCAAGTCTAGGACTAGTTTTATGTACTGCGAGTTGAAAAAGCTTAAGACAAAAAGAATTTCTACTTTATTTCAAGAACAAGTCTATTAAGAACAATAACTATTAAAATCACTAAAATGTGGGTTATTTAAATATTTTGACAGGTTTTTTTGCTTCAAAAGAAAAAAAAAGGCAAAAACCCAAGGGCTTACCTGGAATTCTAACAGTGAAAAATATTTCTGACTTATGCTGAAGGTTGAGCACACTGATTTTCTGTCTATGACCTATGAGCTTGCCCTTGTTAAACTGAGCAACCTGCTCTAGTTGAAGATGTCCTTGCTCACTGCAGGGAGGCTCGACTACATGACTTTTAAAGCTCCCTTCCATCCAGAACCATTCTATGAATCTAAGACAAAGCAGACTTACCTGGAAGAGGTACAAATTGGTTGTGTTAAATAACCAAAACCACACTGCTTGAATGACAATTTTGCAGCAGTACAGCAAAGAAGAGGTGGTCTCAGATATGACTGGGTGATAAACGTAAGTGCCTTTTAATTTTTTTCCCTTTTTTCTTTCTTTCAAAAAAAAAAAAACCAAACCCAAAAGTTTTATTGCTAGGGTGCTTAGACAGGACTTGGAGAAACCAGCCCCTTTCTATTCCATGCTATCACTTCAGAGATCTCCAGGTTCTCTGTGAGCACTGCCTAGTTTTCTTGCTTGTGTTGCTCTTGCTGGAAGATGTTCAACAACATCACCAGAAAACTGATGGATCATCAGCCAGTCTGGGCTTGCCCAAAATGATGTATTGAGAAGCAGATTCAATGAGCTACAAAAGGTCATCTAGGATTTTCTTCTGTGATACTCTTACTCCAGTGGAATTTCCATGAAGTATAGAATGTTTTCTGTTCTTTATACCCTAAGTTCAATGTTTCTAAACCATAACCACCTTTTTTGGTTCCAAAAGTCTACAGACTGTTTTTACAGAGCTTGGGCAGGTGAGTACATTTATAGCTCTTTGTTTGTGTATGTAAAACTGCCCTGAGCTATTCAGCTAGCTGGCAGAATGACACAGCAATTTTTGCCTCTGAAGCTATGACTCTTACATATAACAACAACCTTCTTATGTTTGCAAGGCATGGGGAATTAACTGAATTAAAAGGTTGATCAAAATTATTTAACAAAGGAACTTTTCTTTTCTACTTAATCATGAAAGAATTCCCATTATTTCAACAGCATCAGGAATTATCCTCAGTAAAGCTTAACTGTCAAGATTGTGTATCCTCACAAAGTAATTCAGAGCACTTATCTCCTTTTTTGAGAGATAAATGCTGAGGAAAAATTGTGATTTCTTTCCTTATTTCATTTTGCTGGTTATGGTCATATAGCAGTTACAATTACAGTCATGACTTTATAGCCTGCATGTGTTAGGAGTAGAAGTGTTACAAAGTGTATCCACTTGATATATTTCTATAGCCAAAATATTTTATATTTTGCTGCTATAGAAATATATAGTGCTGCTGATGTCGCAAGCTCAAAAATCAGTATAGATGGGCCAAGATGGCTAAATAAATCCTTTAATATATTCTTTCAGGCAATAGGGTAATTTCTTGAACTGTTGTCTGCACTGGGAGTTAGACTGGAAAATAGATGCTCCTTTCCCCATTCTAGTGAACTACCTGGGGTTGGGACTTTGGTCTTTGTGTGTAGAAGTACAGTTCTGTGAGGAAAGATGAGTTGCGTCTTACTGTTTCTAAGGAGCAAGAAGGAAGCACAGAGATTTCAAAACTATTCATGTCAGGTTATATTAGGTATTTTATTCTGGTGTAATTAATTACCTATACAGTAAATGAAGAGAAGCTGTCTCTTAAAGATGACTCAGCCATAAGATAGATGGCTACATGCAGGTGATATATACCCTGCTCAAAGACCTGTTTTGGGTCATGGAGGCTCCAAAAGCAATACAAATTTTGGTTGCTACCACCCAAGTGAATTTATGCTGCAATATTTTATTATTTTCCTGCTGAGCAATCAGTCTTATTCCTCAAATGAAGCACAACCAGCCACAACAATTTCCCATTAAGTAAAATATATATAACAACCATTTAAAAAAATAAGTAGCTCATTACAAGTTTATTTTTAGATTTCTGTAATTCTGCTCCAAGTTCTCTTTCTGTTAATATAATTATTCTGCCATTTAGGAGAAAGGAAAGGGAGAGTAATTCTTGAAGCATTACATTTTCTAACATCTATGCAATGTATTATTTTCTCCCTAAACCAAAAAAAAACAAAGTACCATCTTGGGATAATAAAAAGCCAGTTCTAGAAATATATTCTAGTAAATTACAACCCGTACTGGATCTGGGTGGTGGTGTTTATTTAACAACCATCATTAGTTATTTTTCTGTGCTTAAGCATCCCACACACACTTTCTCCCCTGGGCTATATTGCCAGGTCTTGAGGTGCCTTCCAGGAAGGGAGTATGCTTCAGAAAGTCATACCAGTTCATTCTGTGTCACTGCTCACACTCGCTCTCCCTTGGGTATTAGTGGTCAAGGTTCCTGAGTGCTCATTGTCATTTATTTCCACCCAATTGTCTGATCTCCAGGATCTTCCTGCTCTTCTGGGATCTTTCCTGCAGGCAGGGTCTGCACCTCCATCTTTCCAAATCTGCTTCCTCTTTTTGGGACCCCGTCTTTTCCACACTAGCTCTCCTTTCCAGTACCAGAGATCCTGGTTTCCAATCTAAATAGTTCTTGTGCAAAAGCACAATGTGTTCAGCCTCTTGATAGGCAGCTCTTTTCTCTCTCAACTGGTGGACTGTGGCCACGCTTCTTCTCTTTCAGGTCCTGTGAATGTTTACAATCAACCCATGCAACAGTTAGCAAGCAGCAGATTTGAGGTTTGCTCATGTGATCATGGTGGTTTACAGTAGTGATGTAAGAGTCTCCTCTTCAACTACCAGTAACAAAGAGTTTTCTGCTCTCTATTGTAAATGAATACTTTTAGTCATTCAATAAAGAATGTTTATTTATCCATTGAATATGGATTTCTTTGCTTCTGCAGATAAGAGATCTCAGAGCACAGGAGTGATAACAAACCTGATATAAATTTGAGGTATATCTGGAAAGATTGTAGAATCAATAAGTATTTATTTTAGTCAGTATTTGTGTTGCATCCATCCAGTCAAACTTACATAGGTTCTAACAGGTTTTATCAACTCGTGTGACTGACAAATTCCTTTCCCTGCAGAAAGAGGGTCACCCTAACTCCTTTTAAACTGGCAAAAGAAAGCATGAACTGAATGTGATACTATAGCATCTAAAATTCCACCGACAGGTTTGTGAAGATCTCATAATGCTATTTTTAAAAGTTGGTTTTGAATGGAAGATGTGGTGAGTTTGGGGGTTCAGTGCTTTGAGAACCCTATTAATGTAGCTATGTGTAGTGTCTGCAGCTTGAAATACTGGTATAAGGAAAACTAGGTCGTATTTATTTTATTATATTTGCCATGAAGCATATGCTCCTAAAATATAAAATAATGTTTGTTCAGTGTACAACACATTAAATACATATATTTAAATATATATAAAAATGGAAATATATGTCATTTTGATTGATTCTGTATAGAGATAATGCTCTATATTTACTTACCGGCCTTTCTGCCGAGATTTTTCAATGTGGGGTGCCGTGGTTTATGTGGACAGCTGTCTAGTAGGAAGGGGTTGCCACATTTAACTAAATTAAATCTACTTACTGACAGATGGCAATGTATTTTGGTCACAGTCAGCAGTACCTGAATTATTTAAAGGTAAGAAGCTCTATATTGTACTATTATTCTTCTCTGTATAATTTGCTCCTGTTTGTAGCTATCTTTATTGGCAACAGAATGGGAGAAAACAAGGGATTACAGAAGAAATAAAACTGCATAATCTGAAATATTATTTGATGAAACATATCAAAATAATATCAGGTGCTATCAGTGTTTCAAGGAATGGAGTAAATGTTTCTGATTGAACACAAAATAGCCTGAATGCAAGCTAGGTCTAAGGAAATTTTTTTGTTTATATTGTCTGGAATTGACTTGGAGAAGATGGTTTTAGAAGTATAAACTTACCACCTCATTAAGGCCCTAATGGTTGTACAACCACTAAGGTTCGGGTCGTATACATGCAATTGGAATGTGGACAGATTTGACATGGGACAATAGCAGTCTTAAAGTTACATATGTGCTGCACAGTAATGAAGACCTTGATTTTTTAATCAAGAATATAAACAAGTCATCTGATCTTTCTATGATCTTCAATGCTTACTGAAAGTGTGCCCTGCAAACTTTCAGTTTGTGCTGCCATTAAAGATTTTTTCCATTTGGACAGTGTTAACTTGCCTGTCATATTGGACCATACACAATGTTCACGCAACAGTGTTGGCCCTTCATGCTGTTTTTTTGGTTCAGACTTGGTGAGGAAGTACAAGTATATTGAATAATAACTTACAAAGTTACTTTTAAACCAAAAAGAATGATATTTAGAAAGAAATCTAGTATCTTCTCCACTATTTTAAGCACGGTACAAACTGAAAGGTACAAAAAACTGTTCTAGAAGCAAAACAATGGTGATTTTTTTTTTTCATGCTGTAAATTGCTTCAGCTGTGAGTTTTATCCAAGCATAGTTCAAAGGGAAATGGACATTGGCAACAGGCAGATGTTGTTTTCCCTTCAAACTCAAGCTAACAAAGCAATCAAATATGAATGGTATCAAATTATCTTTGGCACATCGTATGTCCCAGTACAAATTCTTTGGATACAGAAAGAGAAGTGTTTTCGTCTGATCAAATATCCACATTTTTCTACAAATAATGAAAAGAATCTGCTTCACTTAGAGTTAGCCTCTAGAGTCCACACTACAAAGTAGACCAAAACAGTTATCACTTTTATATCCAAGAAATAACATCAGAATATATAATAGGGATTGTCAATAGTAAATATATTTTGCAGCCATTAAACTCTAATATCAATGTACTAAATTATATGTCACATACTCTTATAGAACAGTATTCTGGGAAATCATACTAAAACTATAAATGAGCTTTCTTGAATTAGGAAAAAAATTAACTTGTGACCTATGTAGTTTCTTTTCTCTGTCAAATCATTGCTGATTTCAAAACTTGTGTGAAAAAAAAAGAGGTCTTAGGCAGTGTGATGCTTACATGATTCTGAAAATGGTCTGTATTTTCAGATAGCACAAAGAAGTGGGGTCTGTCTGAAAGATGTAAGGTTTCTTATTGGCACATGCAGCTCACGTAGGCAAATATCTACCAGAGGAGCTTGATTTGAATAGGACCTAGGAAACATGTTCTTATATTTGATTCCATTATTGTCTGAACTGTTATTCTAAGTACATGCTAAAGGAATATCTGTTATCTGTAAAACAAATCAGTGTCGAGTTCTTAGTTATTAGTAAAAAAAAAAAAAAAGAAAAAAAGCCTTTGTTTGATTTGCTGTTACCAGCTATATTTTTTGTTGTGGCCTGGTGACTGAGATGTGGTTGGGGCAATATGTCTCACCTTATTAAAAACCTCAAAGAATTATAAACTTAAATACATCTGCACTTAATCTGCTGTACAATTGCATACATGAAGCATTTCTTAACCAGACCTTTGGAAACTGGAGTTTATTTCCTATAAAGTCACTATTCATATTTAGATCAGGTTTACTCAAGCACTTATTTACTGCAACAGCACAGTCATAATTTTATTGAAGCTTAGTGTTACAGATGGATTAGTATTAAAGTAATTCTAACAAGGAACCAAAATACTCTATTTTAAAAATAAATACTGTTTTTGTTTTCTACCCAACAGCATATCTTCCACACAGTACTAGGCCCACCATGCAGTTTGCCTGCATTTAGAAAACTTGCCAGGCAAAATTTTTCCCTGTTTGTATTTCTTTAAATAAGAAATCCCAACACCCTCTAAAGTCAACATAACCATAAATCTGTTTAGCAAAATCTCTTGGAAATGTGGACCAAATACATAAAATTTAACAAATGATTGAACACAACCAGATGAGGTTGAGGGAAAAATATTTCTGCTTCTTTCACATAAATATCTAACCCTAAAAGTTTCCACTAGGATATGAAAATATTAACCATTCAGATTAATGGAAGGTCATGTATCATTAGCACTAGCTGGTTACTATGTGACTCACCTTGCAGTTTCTTCTATTTTTCCAAATTAATCAATTCAGAGATGCCAAAAATACCATATGCATATAATTTATATGCTCTCTGAAAAGGTCTTCTTTGCTTTGTCCTTTTTTGAGTTATAAATTTTGTTAACAGTGGCATTGTCTTATTCGTTGAGCCTGTTAAATATTTTGCTGAGATGTAAATCTGCAATTGAAGTTCAGTTATGTTTTCTCCTGGTGATGTGTTGTAGCAGAAAAAATTGGTTGTGGTTTATTTCACAGTACCATTCCCATTGTGCCTTTGGAAATCAGTCCCCCGTGTTTCTGGAAGATAGATGTATGAAAACAAGGTGTGGATCTTTCACAAGGACATAAGGGATCAGCATACTGAAATCCGGGTGCTTATTTTAAAATCACAGTAATTCTCTTCATTTTTATCAAGTTTTAACATGTTAAACATGCTTTACTTTGATGGCATAACCTTGCTTGTGATCCCAAAACAGGAAAATGGCCTGTATTCATTGAATTTAACTAACACTGTAAGAGAGTGATTCAAAATCCATGCTAAATTAACAAGAACTTTATAGTCTCTGATAATTTTGCAGCAGTGAGATTCTCTCCAACTAATCAGATCACCTCTTTCTGTGAGAGCTGCCTGATTATAATAATTCTAGAACTTCCTAGGTATTAATGAGAAGAATTTGTTTTATCAGGCCATTAATGATAAAAAAAATAATCTTACATAGAAAGAATGTCATAATCAAGATGAAACAGTAGAAGACTAAGAAATTATTTTGTATCTGTGTAACACCCATCTTAGGCATATTTCAGTTATCTAACAAATTGTTCATGAGACAAAACAAGCATGGGCCACCAGCAGCATATTAAAAAGCTACCCCAAGGGGTTAAATCTGAGAAAGAAGAAAACCCAGATGAGAAGGCATCAAGCACAATTCAGCCTGCACATTATGAATTGTCAACAGCCTTAGTCAAATAAGAATGATGATTTCTGTGTGTACCTGTGTGTATGCATACTTCCCAAGAAAATGTGATGTGTACCTGAGCCAAAGTTATTTACTCACAATTCTTTTAAGTAAAGAAATTAAGTGAATGATTTACACTTTTTTCCTCATTCTTTGGAAAAATAAGGCTGTATAAATCCATCAATGTACTCATCTGAGATATATTCCAATAATTCCAGTGGGATTTAATTATAATAATATCCTAATTGTAGGTAAATTGAACAGAACTATGACCAAGAGCTGTCACACTAAATGAAAATTTAAATTACACTGGTAACAGACATCTCTGTCCTATAATTATGGCTTAAAGAATGTGACATTTTGGTTTCAGGTTAATAAATTAATGCTTCATGAATATTTTGAAGCCTTTCTTGAACTATTATAAGCTAAATTAATTACAAACTAAGCAAGAATCAAGGTGAGTTCACTTTGGAAAAGACAAAACAGGAGGAGTTGAAGGAGGGATTCTTTGATTGTGACATGTGAGGCCCTTACAACTTGAGCTTTCCTCTGGTCCCTCCACCAATACATAGAGAGGTGCCCTTACCCTTACCTGGTATCTAGTCAATTGCTCTCCTATGTTTTTGAAGTATCAAAGGAAACATCTTTTGACAATAAGAGCATAAATCTAAGAAACTGGTGAAACTTAACCATCATGTCTCTTAGGCCTTATTTTTGCCATGGTGTTTACCAGGGAGCATGCAGCTTCTGGGAGGAGAACCAGTGCACCAGCAGGGAGAATGGCTGTGTTAGTAGCCAGCTGCCCATGTGCTATGCAATTGCCCCACAGAAATTGTGTGCATGAAAGGAGGGACTCAGAAACTCCACAGAAATTTTTGTTTCCCTTCTCTTTGTCTTGGATCAAAACACAATTAAAATCACACAATTTTAACACCCCTGTCATATCTATGTAACAGTTATAGCTCTCAGAACCCCATAAATCTCTGCTTCCTGACATGCAGCCTGCACTATCCCCTATGCTGATCCAGAAAGAGCTCAGGCATTTTTACTGACTCATGTTCTCCTTATGATCACAAACCTAGGTATTTTTTCACCACCACCCCTCCCAAAACAAAAGCCCTGTTATGAGTTTATTTCAGTCTAATTAACCAGTCATGCCAATCCCTTACCTCCTTCCTGCTTCCTCAGATGTTTAGGAAAAAAGACTGAAAAAAACCAAGCCCTTCATCAACAAAGCTTTTCAGCTGTGGACTCTGTGATTGCATTTTCCTGCTTTTAGCAGCAGATCTTAATATCTCTAAGAAAATGACTGCACAACTAACAGTCTGTACTTTTCATCCATCCATAAATGCACAGCTGGTATCCTTATGGAATTTTCTATTATGTATATTCAGCTTTAGCATTTTCAGATGTTCAGAGATGGTCTCTCATTTCTTCTTAAGGGCAAAAATATTGTAGAAGCAGAGGGCTGTTCTCTTAATCTTCTGGATTGAGACAAGGTTAGCTTTGGGATTTGAAAGGAAAAGCTTTTCATTTTTATTCACTTCTCTCTTCCATGGGATCCTTGAATACATATGGTTGCTGCTAGAAGAAGTATTAGAATCACTTTAGGAAGTATGGAGCCTCTCTTCAGCTAGGGGTTGTTGAAAATAACAGTTCCAGCACCAGTTTCATGCTATGTTTGGACATTTTTCCAAAAAGGAAAATAGCTTGTTGAGCACTTTATTTATTTTTGTTTACTTATTTAGACAGCATTGTCAAAATGGTTTCTTTCTGAAGATACTTGCATATATTAATCCTTGTGATTAAATTTTGCTCCTTTGTCTTCCCGAATTCTCAAAGAATTATATTTTGCAGTATAACTTCTCATTTCTGTGATCTCTTCATAACTGAAGCAGCTCAGAAATGCTCATCAAAACAATTTGATATGAAACATTTCTTTTTCCTTTGGGCAAATAATTCTGTCTTATTGCAGGCTTGTCCTGGAATTTCATTAATAACTGCCAGGAGAAAGAGGGATTGTCAAAATCTCCAACTATATGTAAGATTGTATTTGCTGGAAGCATGATCCTTGATATTAGAACAGTTAATAACACTTATAAATCATCATTTCCTAACTTAATGTTGCTGATAGGTTCTTTTTTAACAGACAAATCTAAGATACACGGCCATACATGACCATCTGCCAAGTTAAATGTCAGTGGAGATCAATAACCCACCCAGAAATTAATAATTAATGTAAATATTGCACCACAAAAGAAATTAGCCCTTCAGTTTTCCATATAGTGGGATAGACAGCAACTGAATGCTTTTAAACAGCTATTGCATTTCCTTTTCATGGCAAACTGGAGCCAAAATTGCTTTACAAGTTTGTATGTCTGAACATCAGTAAATTCTTTTATTTCTTTGATTGAAAACTTTGGGTGCTCAGAGATTTTCTAAATTCTGTGAAGATTTTCTGAGTTGTAAAAAAAATAGAGAATAATTCTGTTACCTTTGCACCTGCTGACTTCACTTGATGGAAAGGTTAAATAGCTAGGTACACACAGTCCAGGAAGCTCCTGAAGAGCATTTATGATATCTTTTTGACACAAGTTGTGGAGGAGACAACAGGGAGAGATGTGCTGATGGCCTAGCAAACAAAGAACACCTGGCTGGGCATGTGAAGGTTGAACGAAGCCTTGGCTGCAGTGACCATGATATCATGGAGTTCAGGATCATGTCAGCAGATAGCAGAGCAATAAGTAGGATTGCAACACTATACTTCAGGAGACCTAAATTTGGCCTCTTCAAAGACCTACCTGGAGGAATCCCATGGGTTAGGAATCTGGAAGGTAAGGGAGCCCAAGAGAGCTGGTTAATATTGAAGCGTCACTTTCTCCAAGCTCAAGAATGATGCATCCCTATGAGTCAGAAATCAAGCAAAGGAGTCAGAAGACCTGCACTGATCAGTCAGGAGTTTCTGCAATAATTCATATGGAAGAAAGAAGTTTACAGTATGTAGAAAAGAGACTGGTCACATGAGAGGAATGTAGGAACACTGACAGAGTATATAGGGATGCAATGAGGAAGGCTAAGGCGCTCTTAAAATGAAATCTGGTGGGACATGTCAAAGACAAGAGGGACTTTTTCAAGTATGTCAGTAGTAAAAAGAAGACTAGGGAAAATGTGGGCTGCTGCTGAATGACGTGGGGCCCCTGGTGACAGATGATGAAGAGAAGGATGTCTTCTTTGCTTCAGTCTTTACCACTAAGCCCAGCCCACAGGAGTCCCAGTCCCTGGAGATAAGATAGAGAGAGGAAGACTCTACTATGGTCAAGGAGGATTGGGCTAGAGATCGTTCCGGCAAAATGGACACTCACAAATCCCACGAGTGCTGAGGAAGTGGAAGATGTCATTGCTAAGCCACTATCTATCATCTTTGAATCACAGAATCACAGAATGTTAGGGGTTGGAAGAGACCTAGAACATCATCTAGTCCAACCCCCCCTGCCAGAGAAGGATCACCTAGACTAAGTCACAGAGTCATCCAGATGGGTTTTAAATGTCTCCAGAGAAGGAGATTCCACAACCTCCCTGGGCAGCCCATTCCAGAGCTCTGTCACCCTCATTGTAAAAAAGTTTTCCCTTGTGTTTACCCTAAACCTCTTGTGCTCCAACTTGCACCCACTGCCTCTTGTCCTGTCACTGGATGACATTGAGAAGAGTCTGGATCCATCCTCCCTACACTCACCTTTAACATATTTATAGACATTGATGAGGTCCCCCCTCAGTCTCCTCTTCTCCAGGCTAAAGAGCCCCAGCTCTCTCAGCCTCTCCTCATAAGGAAGATGCTCCACTCCCTTTTTGAAAGGTCATGATAAATAGGCAAGGTGCCTGAGGACTGGAGGAAGGATAATGTCACTCCAGTTTTCAGAAAGGGCAAGAAGGAGGACCCAGGAAATACAGACCAGTCAGCCTCACCTCCATCCCTTCAAAGGTGGTGAAACACTTCATTCTGGATGTCATCTCTAAGCATGTGGAGGAAAAGAAGGTTACAGAAGTGGTCATCATGGATTCACCAAGGGGAAATCATGCTTGAACAATCTGATAGCCTTCTACGATGGCATGGATCTGTTGATTAGGGAGGAGGAGTGGATGTCATCTACCTTGACTTCAGCAAGCCTTTTGACACTGTCTCCCATAACATACGCATAGATAAGGTCAGGAAATGTGGGTTAGATTTATGGACAGTGAGGTGAATCAAGAAGTGGCTGAATGACAGAGCTCAGAGGGTTGTGATCAGTGGTGCAGAGTCCAGTTGGAGGCCTGTAGCCAGCAGTGTTCTCCAAGGGTTAGTATTGGGTTCAGTCTTGTTCAACATATTTATCAACTATCTGGATGAGGGGATAGAGTGCACCCTCACCTCAGCAAGTTTACTGAGATGAGTAAAGTGTACTGATGATACAAAACTGGAAGGAGTTGCTGACACACCAGAATGCTGTGCTGCTATATCCAGTATGACCCAGTCAGGATGAACCAGAGAGGAACATTATGAAGTTCTAGAAGGACAAGTGGAGGTTTCTGCATCTGGGGAAAAATAATCCTGTGAACCAGTACAGATTAGAGATGCTGGAAAGCAGCTCCACAGAGAAGGACCTGGAACTCCTCGTGGGCAACAAGTTAATCATGAGCCAGCAGTGTGTTCTTGTGACCAAGAAGGCTAGTGGTATCCTGGGGTGCATTAAAAAGAGTGTGACCAGCAGGTAGAGGGAGGTTGTCCTCCCCATCTACTCTGTCCTAGTGAGGCCACATCTGGACTAATGTGTCCAGTTTTGGATTTTCCAGTTCAAGAGAGACAAGGAACTACTGGAGAGATTCCAATAGAGGGCTACAAAGATGATTAGGGGACTGAAGCATGTCTCTCATGAAGAAAGGGTGAGAGACCTGTGGCTGTTAGCCTGGAGAAGTGAAGGCTGAGAGGGGATCTTATCAAAGCTTAGAAATATCTAAAATTCAGATGTCAAAATGATAGAACTGGTTTGTTTTCAGTGTTGCCCAGTGATAGGACAAGGGGCAACAGGCACAAACTAGGACACAGGAAGATCCATCTGAACATAAGGAAAATCTTCTTTAGTGTGAGGGTTACAGAGCACTGGAATGGGTTGCCCAGGCAGGCTGTGGAGTCTCCTTCTATTGAAAATAAATCCTACCTGGACACATTCTTGTGCTATCTGCTTTAACTGAACCTGCTGTAATATAGGGATGGATTAGATGATCTCCAGAGGTCCCTTCCTACCCCTACCATTCTGTGGTTCTGTCTTCCTGATTCAGAGTTTTCAGTTCTTTATTGCATCTCAGAAGAGCACTGTTCACTAGAAAAATCCACAAAATTGATTGGAACCTTTAACTGGATTATTATTTTACCTTGTGAGGCTGACGGAGATCTTGGTTTGCTTCTTTACAGGTGGAGAAATGAGCTGAAGCTGGTTTCTTCAGGAAGACTGAAACCAGTCTCAGCTTTCCTTAATGAGTCCTCTAAGGAGAGGAGGGAAACTCATATTATGGTATTTTTAAAATAAAGTGGAGGCTGTAAATTTTTGAGGATTTTTGAGTTGGTTGGTGTTCATGTGTGTATAGAATATGGAATGAGCTATGCAGGGAACAGAGGTAGAGATTATACATTTTCTTCATCCTGATTGGGTAGGTGATAAACTGGCAGCATTGTTTTAACTGTGATGAATTAGGCAGAAGGATGTTACTGTAAATATTGAAGATAAACCTGGTAGGAATTTATGTGTCATTTCTATTCTGCAGCTTGATTTTCAACTTAAGACTGCCTTCTGCATCACACTGTTTCAGAGGTCTGTAAAGCAGTATTGGAAATTATCTGAGTGGTTTTGACTTCCTATTTTATTATTTGCTCATTGTTAAATTTTGAGACTTAAGCCAGTAAAACATTAAAGTGATCTAGCATATTGTTTATGACAAAGCTAAATATTAAGAGTAGTTAAAACACTGTGGCCCAGTTATCTGCATATGTTGTGCTCTTTTTTTTTTTTTTTTTTTCTGTTTTTGTGATTCCTGGGATCACAAAATACACTACCATCAATTACAGAATGTGTGACCATGGTAAAAACACTAAAATTGGCTATCATACCAAAGTTTGCTTACTTGTTAACAATCCTCTGGTTAGACCCAATGGAAGGTCAGGAGACTAGTTCAACAAATATGTTGTTTTCTGGAAACTGGAAAGTTTGGTGACCAGTGAATTAAACAAATAGAAAATTACCATTGTTAGGTCTCATATGTCAAGGTCAGGGCTTTACTGAGATATTTGCATGGGCTAAACCAATTTCTTCCCAGGGTGTGTAGGCTCTTTAAAAATGGGCATTTCTAAAATCTCAGTCCTGTGATTGTAAATGCTGCAGGAAGCTGATAACGTCATTTATTACTAGTAGTTACCAAAGCATAAGCTTAGTGGATGCCTTTTAGATATTTGCAAATAGATACATCTGTTTTCAAGTAACCAGGTGTCTCCAGCTGCCCATTAACATGTGCTTAATAAAAGCATATTGCCAACAACATATTGATGGCAGTCTTAAAACTGTTTTCTTAATATGATTTAGACTTTGTATTAATCCATATTATAAAATGACCTTTGCAGATTATATGTATGCTAAATAATAACCAAGTGCATAATACAGCTTGTGCACTGTGTTGCTTAAAGTTGTTAATGTTGTCTTGTTAATTAGTTAATAAAATCACCTCATTTTGAGCAGTCTGGAGGAAAAGTGACTCTGTAGCCTTGTTTGGGAATAGATTTTCAGAGTTAAGGGACTGCCTGTTTTAGCAACTCTACTCGTAGTTCCAGGAAACTTCAATGAAGTCTATTTTCCTGTGATGTGCTGGATTTTTTTATTTTTTTTTATTTTTTCTCCAGCTAAAAGAATATATTCAACTCAGTTCTTTATAAATGCTTCCTGGTTTGCCTGTCTTTCTGAGAAAGTAATGAAGCACCCAGCAGCTAAGAGGTAGCATTTGCAAGAAACTGCAAGGGTGAGAGTAGGCAGATTAAGTGCTTGAGAGCGGAGAAAGGAAAAAGCAGGAAAATTCAAAAGTGGAAGCATTGATAGTATGAGGGGACAGTTTGTTTTTGAAGTGGAGAGGTAGCTATTTTATCTAGAACCTGGATTCATTTTAATAAGACATGAGAAAGTGAGTAGAATGAGAAATACACATCTTGGTGCTATGAGGTTTATCCCATTTGACAGAAGTCATCTCTCTAATTGCAGAGACAATTGCTAGATGGAAAACAACTTCAACTGAACAACTGATTTTGCAGAATAGTGACAGTTCTTGTCCTATTAAAAGCCCTTACAGTCTACTCCCTTATAGCATTCTCTCTCTACAGTATTGACAATCACTTTGAGTAAGAGAGTGCAATACTGATAATTTAACAAAGTGTCTTGTAAAAGCTTATCCAGGCATGTAACACAGTCTGAGACATTGTAGGGCTAACTCTAATTTTTTTTTTCCTACGGAGCAAATTCCTAATAAAGTGAGGGTGACTTTAGCACAGATCTGTACTTTGCATGTTGAGTACACAGGCTCATCTTCCAGACAGTAGAGAGCAACTAGTGTGTTGTGTTTGTGCTTTTGTTTAGTAGGCTGCAGCTTCCTTGTACAGGACACATAGACAGGACAAGTCATTATGACCGTGCTCTTATAATACTAGAAACAGGCAATTAGTAGCAGCATCCTGGAATGGTATCATAGCTGGTATTTCCACAGATTAACATACTACAGATCTGTATTTTACCTGTTTTTTAGATCATTACTTTGCGGCAGGTGTGGTCATCCTGACTAAAATCTAACAAAGGCCAGGGCTTGCCAAAGACCTGATAAAGATCGGTTCAACACCTCCCAGCCATTACATGGCACCTCATGGCAATTATCTGGCATCACAGGGTGCAGGCTCTTAGCCTGCATTGGTCATGCACTTGCACCCAACTAATTAAAATGACCACAGCTGAGACTCAACTAGGGTATAAATGGAGCTCTGCCAGAGAGCCAATTTTGAGTCAGTTCCCTCAGAGCAAGTTGGCCTTGCAGTCATGAAATTTTCCACTCAGATCAGGTATGTCATCCATGGATACTTCCATCGGCTGAATGAGGCCTCACCTCCCCCTTGGTGAGTGAATATTTCTTCTGGATATATCTTTGAGTGCATCTTGCCCCCTTTGGGTGAGAGACCCTATTCAGCTATTCTTGTATTTTTCCTTTAATGAGTGTGTGCACATTTTGGTTCACCATTCTAGAAATAATACCCCTAGATCTCAGGAATTGATTGTGTAGTAGTAAATTCCTGACTGACACACAAACCTGTAATTTAACTTTGTCTGAAGGAGTGATGAGTAATTTTGGTTAAATAAACCCACATTTGGTAGCTACTGCTGTTACTTCTGTGGATCCCTCCATAATAGACTTCTAGAAAAATGTGTCTGCCATCTGGATAAAGGAGCTTTTGGACCTTTTTTTCAGAGGAGGTGAACATTTTTTTTTAATTTGGTTTGGTTTGGTCTTTTTACAAACTCTCTTGAAACTTCATTTTCAGTATATTAATTCCCTATATACTTGATACTTTTTTTTTCTCCAACATGATCAATATATTATTTAATCTCTGAAGGAAAATACTGAATTTAATAGTTGTGAAATCTACAATTTTTGAAATTGTTTATAGCAGTGATGTTGTTTTTAAATCCGGCTGATTAGCCAATATCCCCCTAGATGCAGCAACATTAGAGCAGATAAGAGATGAGGACAGTATCAGGGCAAATTTTGTCTATCTGCTTCTGATGATGTTTCTACAGCTTAGGACAGAATCACAGGTCTCATTTAATGGTTAGAGAAACCATCCTGTGCTGAAGATAGACATTTAGAATGTCATTTAGATTTATTAACAGATGAATGTAAACTCTGCTAACCTGAGAACTGAACTCTCAATTATTTATTTTTCCTCTAAGTTTAGATAAGGGGCTATCACTATGAATAGGATAAGCAATTTGTTCTTATGCCACTACTTTTTAAAAACAAATGTTTTTTTCACATGTGTTTGACAAACCTTTTCTGCCCACATCAACCTCTCCCTAAAAGAGGATGTACATAGTCCCATTAATAATCATAGAACAGGACAAATGGAACAAAACGTTGAAAGAAATGTCAAGGGGTTTATTATAAGGAAACAAGAAACAGAGGGCTAAGTGTGCTAACAGTTCTGTATATGGCACAGTCTTATATAAAATGTTGAAAACAAATACACAAATATTCTGCAGTTCTTGTTTTCTTCCAATTGATCACTGTTTTCCTATTGTGCAGTTACTGCTAGGCAATAGACAGATTCTGACCCAAGCTCTAAAGCAAGTGAAACTCTCAGCTTTTCTTTTGATCTGTACAAACCATTAACCCATGGAGACTGGGTTGTGAGAGCTAAACAGGGAAACAGGAAAAAAAACCCAAGCAATTTTGTTTATTTTTCCCCCCCTAATAATTTGGGGGGGGTTTTCAGCTGTTAAAAATTTTCATCTTGTTTTCTGACTCCAAAAGATATTTCCTGTTCTTCAGTCATCTAAAATCTGAGGCAGGTGGTGGTAGCAATATTATGGCAGTTGTCTTTTTTCTCAGTTTTAACACTGCTGTAATGAGGAAGATAGAACGAGGAAGAACTTACAAGGTAAGTTTTTTGTTTCTTCTAAAATTGATACATGAAACAAGAAGTACAGGATTTCCTGAAAACTCTTCCTCTTCACATTGTGAAGAGCTTTGCCTTGTGCAGAAAATTACCTTATGCATTCATCCCTCTTTTTAGAGTTAAAATCTTGGTATTTGATTATATCAGAGCAGTGAGCTATTCAATGGCTATTTTATGAAGTTCTTGCTTCCATTCAACAAATTGAATGAGCAAAGTAGTGCTATCATTGACCCTTTTCAGGGTGAGACTTTAGTGTTTGTTGCTCATAGCAAGTCTTTAATATTTAATATTTAGAGGCTGGAATTGCCCAATGCAGCAAACAAACTGTATGAGAAAAAAAAAAAGTAATATGCTTTATGTGTAGGCAGTGTATTGACACTAAAAGTGTATTTCAGTATTGCCTAGCATGGCAGCAGTTGGTGATATTTTTCCTTCTTTTTTACCTTTCCCATTTCTTAAGACTAGAACATATGTGTGACTACAGCAATGTTTTGTGACAATTTTAAAATTTAATGTCTTTCATTTTTAATTGCCATCAGTAGGTCTAAAATATATGGGAATAAAATAGTGCTGAATGCTCTGAAGTTGCATTAAGTATAGAAGAGACCAGGGTACACAAAGCACTGGTACCAGACAGTGGGCTTAGAAAGAAGAAACTGGAAGATGAGCCAGACGAGAAATAACAAACATGAAATTCAACCAAGGCAGAAGCTTTGCATGTTGCCGAGGTTAAGGTCTGTTTCTTAGAGTTATGTGTCTACATATTTTGTTTCTAATAATCTGTGCAATTTACATTCCATTAACATCCATATAGCTGCTATATTTTCTCCATATAAAGCTGTGACTGTAGCTTGCATGGTGACATGTGTTTCAAAAAAATTAAGAGGAATACATTTTGCTCCCTGAATCTTCCATCCTGTTATCGTTGTCCTTTGATTTTTTAGATGTTTATATACAGTCCTCCTATGCACCCTTTTATTCTGTTTAATCACCAGGAAAAGCTACATTCAGTTTCTTAACAACAGATTTTATTTGCAACATTAACATTCAAGAGGTGGGTTTGGAATTTTTTTTTTTTTTTGGCCTGCTTTTCTAAGGAAATGTGGCATATGGAATTGCACAGTCCATCTGTCAGCTTTTCAGTCTTCCACTTCTTCTCCTGCAGGGGCATTTATGCCTGCTGGCCAAGTTCAGCCAGGATCAAATTCCTTAAGACCACTGAAAATTGGTGGTGAATAAAAAGACTAGCATCACTGCAGTCCCCTGACATAGTGGGCAACATGGTGAAACCAATGGTTTTCTGATCTGTTTGGCCTGCTTACCAGGACATATACATTATTTGTTGAAATAGTACATGTGTACAATGTACATTTGCAAGCTCATCACAACATATGCCACCTCTTCCCCAGCTGGTTACTATGTGACTCAGATATATATGCCATCTCAAAGAGATACTGATAATAAAGAGAAGCTTCAAAGCTGTTCAGACAGTAGAATTGTCGCAGGGATCCACATAGATGAAAG
The DNA here is from genome assembly GCA_024611195.1 of Ceyx melanurus. Classification (NCBI taxonomy): domain Eukaryota; kingdom Metazoa; phylum Chordata; class Aves; order Coraciiformes; family Alcedinidae; genus Ceyx; species Ceyx melanurus. The sequence continues at coordinate 35,589 of JANHGL010002952.1, forward strand.
AAAAAACTTGAAATCACTTTGCTACCAAACTTCAGTTGTTTTGCTGCTCTTTGTATTCTGTTGGTCTAATATACTTTTCAGAACTTCTTAAAGGGATCAAGGCTACAAATGTCCTTACGATATCTGAGTAAGAAGGAAGAATATCTCTGCCCCGTTTCCAGAATACAGGAATCACAGCAGTTGATTGATATAGCTGAGACTATATTTGTCTCATCCATTTTATTATTTGTTCTTTTCTGTCTCTTTTTTGCTGATGGTTTGTGAACGGTGGAGCTCTCTTAAATGCTGTTAAATATAAGATCATTTTCGTCAAAGAGACTGCCTGAGCATGGAAATATGTTTAGCTGTGTTAGTAACTGGAGTAATTAGAAGAGTATTTGCTTGTTGAGTGGCAAGGAGAATCTGTGTCCCTTTACAAGAAGTGGAGCAGCAGATTACTATTTCAAAATAAATCAGAAAATCTGCTCCCTTTTTATTTTTTAAGTCTTCAGAGCCATGACTATTAGCCCCTGTTAGGCCTACCTTGATGATGATCTGCCAGTGTGCTTCCACAGTAATTTTTAGTACAGCGATAGTGCTCTTCCCTTCTTAGCTAGAATTTCAGGAATTCTACCATCTTTGTGATATAGTTCAAATGCTGTGGTTTTGTCAGTTTTCTGTTCCTTGTGGTATCTCTGCTTCTTTGGCTGCAAGCTCTGACCTTATAAGACTGTCCAAGGACCTTGTCTTTGGCCTTACTTTTCATCTGAAAATATGCTCTTCTGCTTAGTTCCTCAGGCTCCCCAACCTTTAGCCTAACACAGTTTTGCCTTCAACTAATCCTTTCAGTAGTTCTATGTATGCTCTCTGGAGCTCAGATCTGATTATATCCCTAACAAACTACTTCAGCTGGAATACTCAATATTCAAGTTATGTATGGATCCTGGTCTGATTTCATCTATCAGACCTAAGTCTGAACTTTGGTTGGTCATCACTATTGAAAAGGCACACAAATCCTCAGAGCCACATACTTAATGAGAAAGATTCAGGTGGTGCTACAGCTGAACATACAAGCTGTAATAATGAAAATCACACTAAAAGAAAAAAAAAAATAGTGGACAGAAAAGAATCGGTTATTAGGACATGGGAATTCCACAATATTTGCATTGTTTCCTTTATAAATGGAAGGAGAATGGAAGAGAGTTGGTTTTCACACCCAATCCACATTTTTACATTGAACTTATATGGTGTGTTCTAATTTTCTCCTTGGAGCTTTCTGACTATATCATTTATTTATGAGATTTCAGCAATGTTCTTAAATCCAATGGGCTGTCAAGAACAGTGTTATTATTAGTGCCAACAGTAGTTTCAGTTGTGACAATTTATAAATCAAACATGCAAATAATAATTGTAGAAGGATATACTGCTATATTTGGTATACGTCTTTGCAACAAGGAACTTAATTTTCGGTTTTCTCTTTTTTTTCTTTTTAGAATTAATAACTCTGTATGTGGGAAAAATACTCCACTTCTTTCCTGTAAGTACAAAAAAGAGGAAAAATCTGTGATTTATGTTGGTTTTCAGATTGCTGCAGAAGCCAACAAAAAGCTTTCCCTTACTGTCAAGCAAATTCAATAAAAGAGACACCAGTAACTAAGTCACTCAATTCTTAAAAGTCATGGTGACATCCCAAAAAGTTAGAGGAACAAAATGTTGAACCTGGCTCTGATTTAATAGCTTTCCAAGATATTCCCCACCCCCCCAACCCAAGAGTTGCTACCTTTCCTGAAAGGCTTTTGTTCGTCTTTAGTTCAATGGCCCAATTGTGTCATTCCAATGTGTAAACACAAAAATGTATGGAATTATGTACTTCATAATTCCATTTTAACTGCAAAGCAGCTGCTGAGTCTGGACTGCTTTTCACATTGTAGTTGGAATATAGAAGTAGAATGTTATATACTATTAAGAGATTCCTTATTTCATTATTAAATCCTAGTGTTGGGAAATAGTTATGTCTGTAATTCCTTTATTTATATTAGACAGGTAGCATTTTTGCGTAATCACAATAAATAATGACTCTGGAAAAGACTTCTGTATATGAGGGAGAAATTAAAAGCAGCTGAAACCCCTACTGTGTAGGAGTGACATCTCTGCCAGTTCTGCCTCGAGTGTTATAAGTGTTGTGCAACAAAACTCGCGGAGCAGAGGCAATTAAGATTGAAAGTGAGAAAATTTGAAAATTATCATTCAAATCATTGCAAGGTCAAGATGCCAAGGCACATGAAGGAATGTTAATAGAGAAAAGGATATCTTAATACTGACTATAGGGGAATTTTGTGGTATTTGAAAATAACATGTCTAAAAACATGTTGAAGCACTACATGGTTCTTGGGATGTTTTTATATCCTAGAAATATTTAATAGAATCATAGAATCATTTGGCTGGAAGAGACCTTTAAGATCATCAAGTCCAGCCATTAACCCTACACTGCCAGGGTCCCTAAACCATGTCCCCAGCACCACGTCTACGCTACTTTTAAACACCTCCAGGGATGGGGACTCAACCACCTCCCTGGGCAGCCCATTCCAATTCCAATTACCCTCTCTGTAAAGAAATTCTTCCTGATATCTAACCTAAATTTCCCTTCGTGCAACTTGAAGCCATTACCCCTTGTCCTGTCATCTTCAACTAAGGCGAAGAGGTCGACCCCCACCTCCCTATAACTTCCCTTCGGGTAGTTGTAGAGAGCAATAAGGTCTCCCCTGAGCCTCCTCTTCTCCAGACTAAACAATCCCAGCTCCCTCAGACTTTCCTCATAGGAGAAACTCTCCAGTCCCTTCACCAGCTTTGTTGCCCTTCTCTGAACCCGTTCCAGTACCTCAAC